>OENT01002929.1:4966-16357 GCA_900239685.1 Rotaria macrura
TGTAATTTATAATTCGCATCAATAATTAAAAGAAAATGACGGAGACAGTTTTAGTCGAATTCTGAATTTCAGCACTGATGGTTTATTAGTTGGATAGTTAAAGAAATTATCGTTTTCGAATTTCTAAAGTTCTTCAGTGGGGCTCCATCACAGGATTGCACTTATGTAACAGTTGTGTGAGGATTACGTTAATCGAAACAGTAAGCAGAACCCCATCCATCATTTATTTTAAGGCTGAATAAGTAACTGAAATAATATCAAACCTGAAACTGTGGAACGATGATTCAAGTCAGGGTCGGGTGATGGATCAACAGTAGTATCAAAAAACGCTCTTCAAATCAAAATTTTGCACTGAATTTCATTTCTCTACGAAAAAACACCTGAATCAACAAGATTGTCGTTTTTTAAAGCATTATGTGTCCATGTGTGACATGGAAGATCTGCTCTTAAATTTGCCTCGCCTACAAAATCTGGAGCTACATGCTAGAGAAGATACTACTGATTTAACCGATGGTCAAAAATGGGAAAGTATCACTGGCTCGCTCGTTAAGTTCAACTTTTTTTTCTGGGGAGCCTACCTGACATTGAAGGAACTTTAGCTACTTTTCGAACTTCTTTTTGGATGGAAAAACGTTGGTTTGTAGCTTATGAGAACGAGCGCCTTTTTTCAGTACGTCATTTTACGGACACTCCTTGCAGTAGGAGTTTTCAACGGCCTCTCTATTCAATAATAGTTGACGATAAAATTTATCTCGACAACATAACTTTACTTGAAATCTCGAAGCCAATATTTTGTATTAACCATTGTTTTCCTCATGTGCGAACATTGAAGATCAATAGCAACGTTCAACTCGAAAGTCTTTCGAATATTATCAATATAAATCGACTAAGGCACTTGATTCTGTGGTTTCCTATTCTTCAGTCACTACCCCATGTTTCTCATTTATTAAGTATACCTAATCTTCAAAAATTATCACCCATGAGCAACGCATTTACACTTATTCAAGAAGTCCAAGGAATGCAATTCAAACAGATCAAATGGCTTGAGATAACTTCTGCACTGATATTTGATGATACATGTCCAGTTGAACAATTATGCTCCATTTTTCCTCTTGTTGAATATTTACACGTGAAATCTATACGAAAGGCAACCATGATTCGTATGATCGATGGATTTTCACATCTATCAATTGCATCGTTTCATTTACATTCGTTACCCGATAGAACTAAAAGTGATTGGCTAGTGAAATCCAAATGGGCACTTTGTGGTGCACGAAGAATTACAAGCGATGCATATACTTGCCGCTATCAAAATTCAAATCTTCATGCATGGATCAGCGAACAGGTAAGCTATCTGCGTTTCAAAACAAACTTGAGATCATTCAATTGATATCACTATTTAGCCACATCGATCTTTTTTTATGTCCTTTTGGCTACAACGAGATTTTCGGTGGCACCGATTAAAATCGATACTAAATATATTTAACATTCCACTAATCAGTTTTATTCTTGATCAAAGTCTCATATTCTTTGTCGCCGGCTCTTACATACATCTATTGGTGTACTTCAATTATCAATTTGGTTATTTCACAAGTTTCTTCTTACCATACTCTATGATTGCAATAGTGCAAAATGGCGTAAGAGCCAATAAGTTCAGAAGACTTTCAGCATTTATTTTTCCTCTCGCTATGGTATTCATATGGAATGTCATACACTATGTTACGAATGGCACGTACGATTCTTCAGTGTATTATCAAGTGGACCACTTCTTTTGTCAGCATAGGGGATCTGGAACAAGTAATTTTGCTAAATTCTTGAATAACTCTGCTGCCGGCATCTATAAATATATACATTAGCACATAAAGGACACATTCATTTGTACTTCCTATATCTCTTTATAAGTTTGGTTTGTCGGTATGATCCTTAGTCCTGTACTGTTTACGAACGCTGCTTTCTGTTAGTGTGTCGAATATTGGTTGAATTGTTTTCAAGCGGTCTGGTGGAGTTTCACACAATATCTTTAAAATATGAAACGTTGATTCAAAAAAAAGTCATCATAAAGCAAATTGTACAGAACGCTCCGAAATAAAATTGTTTTATCAGAAAAAGTTTTCTTCACTACTAAAAAAATTATACCATTCGATTCCTCATTTAATAATCTATCTTTTGATATTTTTTAATCTAGATTAGTCCTTATCGTCAACTTTTTCTTTGCACCTATTAGATCACCACATAGAAAAATACATGGAATTACGATGGACATTAGAAACAAACATACTCGTGCTACCTGAAGTACTAAATTCCAACTTGATGTTTGGACAATATATTTAGTATTGATCGTCAGCTATTCAAAGATACGATGATGAATCTTTCCGACAATTTTTAAGTGTGATTTTGCACCACAAAAGAAAGAGTGAATTAATAGTTGTATTTATGCTTTGAGAAATTAGTAGAACTCGATGTTATTATTATCATCAATCAACGTTTTTGAGCAAGAACATGTCGTGCAATGTAAGTATACTTAATGATCATTAGGTTGTGATCCGATGAATCATGATTCGTTTGTCTGTGTCCGACTAAATTTTTCTACAAAGAGAAAAAGAAAATAATGTTCCCAATGATATTCACATCGCAGCTGCCGTTCAACATGTTTAGAATGTGATTCAACTTACTCAGAGAAATTTTGCACTGATTTTCCTATGAAGAATTTTAATTTCGCTTTGTAGATTTTAGCTTATTTCATCGTTAACTAGGCTAGCGATCAAGCTTATATTTTATACTGTCTAGTTGAAAATAATGTGTATATGTGACTTTCCATGAGTTTTACTTTCGAAATTTGATAAAAGGGTGTGGGTATGCGTGTGAGTTTTGATGGCGGTTGGTATCAATGTGGCTGTTGGGTATGTCCATGTCTTGCTGCGCCTATCATGTTTCGTCCCGTGATCACGCAGTGAAATCAGCATCTATACCCACTCCACCATAAGACTCCTATCTTTACGAGAGCGACACTCACACCAACATCCTCAATGTGAAATATACTAATGAAAAAAAGCAAAGACTCTTAATTCCACATTATCTTATGCTCACTCTCTCATATCTCGATGTATTTGATCGCCATTCCCAAAAAAGTAATCATTTGTGCTGTTATTATTATTATTACTTCTCATGACTTTATTATCTCTCTTTTTTCTGATTATTTTGCGTATTTCTTCTCTTCATATTTCATGTAATATCAGAAAACATAAGATTAAAATAACAAAATAGAAACATACCCAATTCAATATGAATGATAAAATAAAAATCTTTTACTTTATATATTTCTATACTTTTTCCAAACTGTTCCTTTTTACCTGTTTTGTTCAAATTGTGTCTGATGTGGCAAGAAAACACAAAGACATAATAAATCTTACATCGTCTCGAATTTATAGGTATGAAATACATTGTAACAGGATCAAAATACATGTTTAGAATATCTCATACATATCTATGTATGTTTTATTTTTTCCCCATTTAATTATCGTCTTTCATGTTTGTTCTACAGAATTGTGACTATATGCAATCAAGCGGAAAAAAGAGTAATATCCGGATTTTTTTTCTATATCAAACCTTGTAATCATGTGACTATATGCGCATCAAACGAAAACGTTGATTTATAAAGAAATATGTATACAGCAACATTGATAATGGATGGTCGAATGTTGTGTTACTTTCATAATAATAGAAACATTTGTTGAGCAGCCGTATTGTGTGAATGAGTTTGTAGTTAATGAAAATTCAATACAACTTGTGGTGATCTCGGAATTTTCTTCTGGCATGGACTTAGTCTACTGATTATGGAAACATGAGTAATATGATAAATTGATTTTNAACAGTTCATGGGTTCAAATCTTGGTTCACGCTATCGATCGAAAAATTACCACTCTGTTGCTCATGGTATTTGACTGTTATATCATAGCTTAATATGATGCGTCGGCTCAATTCCGACACAGAGTGATGATAATTTTTAATTTTTTGGGGGAAAAATGTAAACGCGTTCTAACGCATCTTGTATGCAGACGAGCTTAGACGCGTTTGATTTTGGATGCGTTCCCACGCTTGAAAATGTTGCATTTTGGACGGGTCCTAACGCGTCTTCAAATGCGAACGCGTTATGGTAGGTTAAGTTACTAAACGAGTGTAGACGCGTCAGGTTTACCTTGGACGCGTCTGCACCCCCGAAAATGTTGCATTCTAGATGCGTCCTGATGCATGAAGTGCTATCATTCACAAACGCTTGGAGACGCGTTACGACTCGAAAAAAAGTTACATGGGACTGATAATGGATGGTCGCATGTTGTGTTACTTTCATAATAATAGAAACATTTGTTGAGCAGCCGTATTGTGTGAATGAGTTCGTAGTTAATGAAAATTCAAGACAACTGGTGGTGATCTCGGAATTTTCTTCTGGCATGGACTTAGTCTACTGATTATGGAAACATGAGTAATATGATAAATTGATTTTTCATGAAACCAATGATCTATGATTAATCTATATTTCTCGGATATGTAAGTTTTGTCTATTATATGTCTGCTACTATCCCATGAATTTATAACACTTTGTAGTATTTTTTCACGTTATTTAAATGATTCAAGGTTTTTAGTTGCAATACCATGTGCTTGAAATTGTTCGTGTTTATGCAAACCACTTTCAATACTGTCACCAATGTTTATGGAAGCGAAAATGTCGAAAATTAAAACAATAAATAAGATAATTCTTTATCGAATATTCAAAGTAACTTCTATTGACGAACATATTTAGTTGAAAAGAACCGTTCTTGAAGTTTGATGAACATGAATTGAGTTTTGATTGACTAGAAAACTAAAGATATATTATATATTCACAGCCTTCGATTTATATCCAATATTTTTATTGCAAGTATTATATTGATCTTTTCTTCAATCAAAGACAAAGCAGGACAACATTCCTGTGGTGAGAATGAGAAATGAAGTACATCGTGATTTTTCTGTTGTTCTTGACAACGTGTCTTGAATTTTATCCAGTAGCAAAAACGTCTTGAACGCTTATTGTTTTTTATGCTTCATCTTACTGAGTTTAAGGTAGAAGTTTATTTTTATTTAATAGTTGAGCACGATGTGTAAAGAGAAGGCAATGAACAAATATAACGAAACAAAATTCAAGTCTTTAGTTTTATTGATATGAGCCAAAATAGAAGATTGTAACCATTACGTCATTGCTAAGTGCATCAGTAAGACTATTAACTTCTGTTGCTGATAGAGGTTCCATAGGAAAAAATCTAAGATCATGAGTGAGAACATATCTAATTAAGTCTTTTTCATAGGCATTGTTTTTCAATGTTGATTGGATTTAACTTTATGTAAATAATATTTACAAAATGCATAATGAAAAAAGTCAGACCGATTAAATTCAGTTGTTTATGGTGTTTCTTCTTTTCATCTAATAACTGCTGTTAAGTAAATCTTGTTACGAAAGGTATAACTTCAGTTTTTTCCCTGACAAGTTGCAGAAGGAAATAAAAGGCAGTAAGAAAGAATGAGAGTTCTACACTCTTTCTAATTATATATTTAGAGTTTTCTTCCAGCTTGAATATGATTGAGTAAGTCTATGAAGAGGATTGGAAGCGACGTTTGCAGGGAATTTTTCATCTAGTATCTCATATATAATTGTGAGAAAGTCTTTTAAAATATAAATTCGGAGACCAAAATTTACTTTTCAATATGCATAATTTTCTTCGGTTCTCACATACCGCTCAAGACGATCAGATTCTATTCTATTTTACATATTAAATTCCTGAAAAACGGTGGTTTTGAGAGTGAGGTCATGGAATTCCGTCGGATGGGGATGTAATGAACGAGACTTACAGGTAAATGATCATGTACATGCACAGCTGTAACCCATTTACGCCCTCTTAGTAGTAGTTAAACGCTTCATGTGAACAAAGAGATTCGTCACAAAAAGGGTGCTTGAATAAATGCCTGTAGTTCACGCAGAACATAATTCCATGAAAAATAATATTTGTGATCACAGAGACACTTTAACGAGATATCAAAGTTCGAAGCTTGCTGAGTAGCTCCAAATTACAAATTAATGTCGGTGAATAACCGAAAAATTTCCCGATACAAAACAAATAAGTGCGAAGAAACATATTAGCTTTGTGAACACGATCNGTCATTTGTTTTGAAATAAAACACATAGCGTATGAAACTGTTTGAAATGAGCACCTTTCATCATTTCAACGTTTTATGTTAGCAAAGTGACGCATACAAATCCGTGCATCAATATATAGTCTGTCGAATTTTAAACAACCATAGACAATAGTTCTCTTGAACCAAATCCAATTAATCGAAGAGTAGTTAATTTTCTATCGATTAAGCTAGGAATTAGTATTTTGAGGATTTCAAACTAGGAAAAGTTAATAATGAGGGCAAAGTTCATGTTATGTCAGGAGATGTCTCTCTCCTGACATAAAAGGACTCTCTGTATTCCTCTCTATCGTATTGTGAAATTATACAATTGGTAGTCTTTTATTGAAAGAGAAAGTGGAGAAGAGAGAAGAGAGACAAAGACATTCTTTCGTGCTTTTTCTTCGGGTATGCGGTTTTTGTTTTGCTTGATAAAAGGAGAAAAGGAATAATAAAGAAATGAAGTGGAAGTTCTAACAGTTCAATTGGTTTCTCCCCACACGAGAGCTTTTTCTGCAATCTGCTAAGAAAAAGACATCTGAGCACACGACTCAGAAACTTCTATATGAGATTTTCCCGTGGAAGACCACTACACTTGCGACACTTGTTCGAAAGTAAAGGTCTTGAGGAAGAGAACAAAACCAAGTTTTGTGGAAAAAGGAAATGTAGAGATCTTTTTCATTGATTAAACTAATGCAAATATTAGTTTTTCGCGAAGCTAAAGTTTTGATCGGCACTTCAAAAATTCTTTTTTGTTGTGATCCTCTAGAAAAGGAAAACGTCTTTATATTTAATTTAGAAAATTTTTTTATGTGTTTGCCATCGAAGGTGGTCATTTTGATGGAATTTGTTCAAAGTATAGCTGTCAAGAAAACAGAAAAGACAAACTTTGAAAAAAGAGCAACAATTTTCATATTTCTAGGTGAATTGCGTTTGTTTAGTGGTTAATTTTTCAAATTCGTTTGCAACTATCCCGTTATAAGCCATTATTTGACATTGAGTTTCGCCAACAACGTAATTAGAGTCTCAATATTGTCTAAAACATTTCTTGCAATTATGATCCATCGGAAATTCTTCATTTTTGATAAAGGAAAGAGTAGCGCGGAGTTACCGTCGCTAACCATCTACTGAAAGGGTTTGATGTTGTTGAACAAACAATACCAGAGCAATAAGACATATGAAAGGATCGGCTCATACGCGCATGAAAGAAAAAAAATTAAAAGAATAGTCAGTGTTCCAAAAAAATTGAATCTCTCGATAGCTTTTATTGTCTCTTTATCTCACCTATATTCAGTAATTCTGTTTTATTCTGCGTGTGCTGAGCATATCCACTATATCATTAATATTATCAATGTGTTCTCTGTACATCTTTCAACTTCTGAGTACTCTTGGCGTATAATTTATATTTTGTTATTAGCTCTAACACTGCATCCAGAAGTATTAAAAGGTTTCAATGTTCGCATCCAGCGATAATAAATAAAGAAAAATTGTCAAGTGACATGAAAAACTAAAACATGTCACCAGTCAGATGAATACCAAGATTAAAGGTTCAACCCAAGCAACGTTTCCTCTTATTTCATGGAAGAAACAAATTAAAACTCAATAAATCATAGTATTTTACTAATTAATTTTTCTGTCTGCAATCATTTATAGACTACCTCTATTCCACATTTCAATTTCCAATAGCTTCCATTCTTTTGTAAAGCATTATCGATTTGCCTGCTTGACATGATGAAGTCGAGCAACAGATAGTGTAGCTTTGTTATTAGTGAAATGGTACCTAGGAGCATTATTTCATTAATTGCATCCGATCGTTTCCGGTCGGAATCTAATCAGACTCCATTCGGATTGCATGAGTTTTTCTCATAAAACTAACGAAATTCTATCGGAATTCGAGAGTGATATTGTCTTTCCCTTTCTAGTGATATGTCAGTAGGTTCTAACTAGCATCTAATTCAGAAAATAGGGTTCAGCCATCGTGTCAGTTTATACACTCGTCTCCCAAAATCCGTTTGAAACATTTATCGTTAAATATTGACATTTTATGTCGGGTAAATTTTGCTTATGGTAATAAATAAATCGTTTAAAAAGAAACTATTAGTGAAATCTCTAAAGCAATAAAATACATATTTTTCACTTTGATCATCATGATCTAACTGTAAACAAAGTTAACGAAAGCCAAGGCTCTCGATTATGTTTAACGGTTAGATCGGTGTGAGGACTGAAGTGGGTCACATTGTCAGTACAGGTAACAATAAACGGCGCATCTAGATTTTTCTTTGTGTGCTTGCTTTGTCTAATGTTTTAAAAAATAGATGACAGAAATGTTCATTTTTACATATTAAATTATTTTTACTGGTGTCAACGACAATTTCTAAAAAAAACGCATGAAATTGACTGTTTTTATTAACTATATACTCATGGAGATGCACCTCATATTTTCCGATCAAACCACTTCATCATCCGGTTCTATGATCGAAAAAACGTTGAGCCAAGCTTCGTCATTGTAATTAATTACATTTTTAAATTTATTTTGTAGAACTTTTTAGCGTAGCTGTTTCTCTTCTACTATCAATATGTGGCAAGTGTATGCAAGTTTCATATGACACAAATTAAAACTAAGATCCTCTCGATAGATTTTAATCCTATATTGGGCATAACTAAGTGAAACTATACAATGTAAAAAATAGACCCTCCCCAAAGTGGAAATCAGTTTGCGAGAAAAATTGTGCGAGGTTCTTTTGGACATCGAATTTTTTGTACACAGGTTAAAAAAATATCAGTAGGAAGGTTTTCCACTGTTTCCAGAGTCAACTCGGGCGACAGAATCTAACTTATTGCCATATACCTCATTATAGATTGATAATCATGTTTTACAATATCTTCTTAGTCATGACGCTGAAGTGGTCAATACTTTATGTTGTGAGTCAGAGTTATGTTAGACTCATGTCAATCCACCGATTGGTTCTGCACCAGTCTAGAGAAAACACTAGCTGTTGTAATACTGAGGGCCAGCTGATAATTGTTAACGGTTACTATTAACAGGCTCTTTTCAAGCAGTTTACATTAGACTTCAGACCGAGGAGATGTTTTGTAGTATCTCTCCGAATCAGTGAACAGTAAACATGAGGCCCAAAGACGGTACCTAATCTGCGCTGTCTGATGGATTTGTGAAAAGTCTAAGAACAACAGAAATTTTCTTAGATAAACGGAGAATCAAGAGGGTAACTAACTCCCATTTTTTACACATAGAATCTGATAGATTTTTCACAGAGAAAAATACTTATTTTTGACAGTGAATCTGCTATCTCGACCCATACCCAAACATTAGTAAAAATAGGATCATTTCAATCTCCCTGGGAGCAACGCCACGCGAGTGATATTAAGCCTAAAATAAACATCATACTTGTCTATCATCTAGAACTAGATTTTAATGCATCGATATCGAGTCTAAGACCAACTGATATATTATGACTCGGAGCTAAAGCCGATCGAATCAAAGAATTTTAGTACTAGTAGTCGATTGGTTCAATTTTTGGGCCTAGCCTCGTTGTGGAAGTCAGAATTCCTATTTGATATACATCAACACCTGATTTCGATCGTGTTTCGCAAAAATGAACATTCATATTTATTCTGTCGTTGAGCTAAACGAAGTAAAGCATCCCGATGTTCTTCAAATAAATCTCTTTCATGATGTAGCATATCATTTTGCATTTCTCCAAGATACATATAGAAACGAAGACGGCCAACACGTTGTAAAGATGCTGAACGTTCAAATGTTTGTAAATCATTCTATGAGGTGCCAGTCTAGAGAGAATTTCAATCATTTATTATCGATTGTCTGTTTACATATACTAAGAATTCTCCCCATTGAGCACCTTCACTACTTCAAAGAAGTGCTTAGCTTTGAGAGATGTTCAATTTTGTACAATACCCTATAGTTCATTGTAATATGAAGCTAGGTTTCACGAGATGAATTTGCTTTTTAGTTCGATTAAGTTTTATCTTCTTTAATTTAAGTTTTATATTAAAATGTATGAAAGTCAATTCATCATAAACTATTCAGACTGTCTAATTAATATGAACAAAATTCTATTTTGAAAAACGAATTCTATGCAGAATTCTCTTTGCTTTACAAAAGTTAGTGTAAATAAAGAACGATATCATGAGAAAAATTTCATTTTAATAGCAAAATTCTTACAAAATTCTGTAGTCATGATTATGAGCAGAATTCGGTTTTTGGTGATATCAATGTGAAGAGAAGAGTAATATAGCCAATGATAAATGTGAGCGATGCAAAATTCATAAACTCTGCTTGTGAAAATTCTACTACACCTCACACCCACAAGCCTTTAACGAAACTCACATCCACACCCTCGTTCACAACCACAAAAAATATCAAAGTAGAAAAAATAGTGTTCGTAAGCCTATATAAATTTTAATACAGCAGCGTAATCGATTGTTGCGCCACTGCCATGCAAAGAACGTTGCTAAATTCTCTTAAGTAAAATAGCATCCAAACAAAGCAAAGAAATGAATACTATCTTGAGGTATGAATTTAGTATGGGTATCGATGATGATGTTATCTGTGTCTTCGTCAACACATACCGATACCAGCATCCACACTATGAGTCGAAACCTGCACCGTTATTTTTCATTGAGGCTGCATAATCTTTATTGAAAGGTCTTTTTCCCTTTACTTTTGTAGTATAGATAGTATTCTGTTTGCGCATATTATCTCGAAAAGAAATCTTTCTCACCTTTATATAAACATTTTTTAAGAAAGTAGGAATGAATAGTATACTAATTTTTACATCTGTCATAACATAAGCGAGTATACGATTAGCATTTTATCATAAACCTTCATTGTTTTATATAAAACAAGAAGAGGTAAGAAAAAATGAGATGTCAGATAATATTTATGACTCATCTTTAGTTCTGTTATAAACGGAATAAAAACTACGTTGACAATGAAATAACAATTCTAGTTTCTTGAACCAAGATCAACTTATTTCCCGAGTGAGACCACAATCGACAAGAAGATCTATCAAGTTGAATATTTCTAGTAAAGTAGACAACTGAAAATGTGAACGAGAAAACGAAAGAGAATAGTTGAGGTTCACTAGAAAAAAAAGAAGGTTTTTTATTTCACAAATCAAACAATACTCTTTGCACCCGTGTATGTGAAAC
>OENT01002930.1:0-16339 GCA_900239685.1 Rotaria macrura
TAATATACCCTTCGTAGGGTTTATGAACTCAAAGGGTATATGAAAGGGTTTATGAGATTAATAAACCCCAAAAGGGTATATGAAAGGGTTTATGAAATTCATCAACCCTTTTGAAGGGTTTATTATTCTGCGCGTGTTTTTTACAGTGACTCCAATTGGAGAAATTAAAATGAACTTTTGCCATCGGCTAGTGTGTTTTGGCGAAATTCCTGAACCCCGTGAAAGCGGTCTGAAACGGTCTGTGGTACCTACCCAGTCCGTCTGTAACGATGTATTAAGCCATCGGAACCCATTAGTCATTGTCTCTAACGCTTCGGGAACTCACCAATCAACGTCTCCGGTACTTACAGAACATGTTTGTGAAGATAAGTTGAGCCAGAAATAGCAGGCTACCGTGGTCGTTGCTGCCTCAAGAATCCCTCAATCATTGTTTCTAACGTTTCTGAAGCCCGTCTGTCATCGTCTGAACTGCATCCAGAATAGAGTCCTGCAACCCAACCCTACCCTGTACCCCACTGTATGGTAGGTCAGGGTTAAGCTACGAATCTCGTAGGATAGGGTACGGCAGGATTGGAGTACGAAAAATACGTAGAGTAGGGTAGGCTATCGAAATTTATACCCTTACAGGACTCCAATCGGGAACCTGTCTGAGACGATCCATGGCGCCTCGAAATTCAGTCCCTCACGATCTTTGGCGCCCCTACGAAACATCGGTCATTGTCTTTGATTAGGGATGCAACGGTGACGATTACCGCTACAATCGGAAACTGGTTCACCGGTAATGGTTCCAACCGGTAACCGTTTCACCAGTTACCATTTTAAGCCTGTGTAAGCTAGTATTTGCCGGCATAAACTAGCGCTGCCATGATTACAGTGGATTACATACCACCGACTCATACCAGTAACAAGTTCGAACCCACAAACATTAATATTAGTCGATATTCTCCTAATCCCTCCGGTATAAACCAAAACAAGTCGCTGAAAGGCAGTAGGACGGCTACGGCAACGACCTGTTATTTTTACCGTTACATCCATTTTTTAAACAGGTATAAACCATCCCAGGGCAAACAATCAGATACTAAGATCTGACAAGATTCTACATCTGATCTTGAATGATCTTGTAAGATCAGACGAAAAATCGTACACAAAGTCATGGTCTCAGAAGCCTGACATCAAGTCTTACTCTAAAATTCTTGGCAGATCTTGTTCTTCTGTCAGATCTGCGTATAAGATCACAAAAAAATCTTATGCCACAGTAAGATCTTACAAGAATCTTACTGTACGAGTTGATGTAAGATATCTGAGAGCACGATTTTTTGTACGATTTGATCTGATCTTACAAGACTTAATGTTTGATTTTTTTACCTGGGATTATAAAGCAGGGATTAGCCACTACTACCCAGTATTAGCCGTCATTCGCCGGTATAAATCGGTATTAACGGTTACCGGTCGGAACGGTTATAGGTGAGGACGTTCACTGATAGAACGGTTAACCGGTGATTCAGCGTCACCGTTGCATCCCTATCTTTGGTGCAACAGGACGTCGTCTATCACCAACTGTTCTACTTTCATAGTGCATCTGGGAAGATTTGTGGCACACCTAAACGCCATCAATCATGGTATTTGGTACCTCTAGGACCCGTTCGTGACGATCTGTTGCTCCTCCAGAACCCATCAGTCATTGCCTTTGGCGCTTCCAGGACTCGTCTACCACCGCCTATGGTGGACGCAGAACCCAACTCTGGCGGTCTGTGGCACGCCGTGAGCACGTCAGCCATGGTCTTTGACACTTTTAGGCCTCGTCTATTATCGTCTGTGCTACCGAAAGAACCTGTCTGTGACGATCTCTAGCGCTACTACGACCCGGCATTCATGGTCTTTGATGCAGTTGGATCCTGTCTACCAGCATCTGTGATTTTTACGGAACGCGTCGGGGCGATTTCTTGCATGTCTAGAACCAATCTGTAACCGACTTTGACACCTCCAGAACCCATCTATGGTACATCCAGAAACCATGAACCTTTCTTTTCGATATCTCTGGTACCCGTCTGTTATGTTCTACAATGCTCTTTGAGACAGTGTGTAACTGCTAGTGTATCCGAAGGTAGAGACTGTCTAAATTTCTATGCTAGAATCATCGACATTTGGGGATCGTGTTCTCGAGTTTAATCCAAAGAAAACTGGAGTAGCACCTTCTATTTTCGATTCTGAGAAAGCAGTCCATTAGTGGTACACTTGAATCGAATTACTATCTCAAGGTACGCTGTTTGTGATGCGTAGTTCTGTGCAAAACCACCAATAATTGAGTGAAAATTGTACGTTGGGAACTATGATTAGTAATAATCTGAACCTTTCATGCCAATACTCAATAATTCGAAAAACCTAATGCCACTATAGACCAAAAAAAAGCAATCAAATGAACTCAACAGTTTGATGCTCATAAACTTGTCGAAAATAAATGATGTTTTTCAACCCCAAAAATGAATGCAATAGAAAGTCGGACAGTGCATCTTGTAGCCCTTGAAAAACTCTATACAATCATATGGTTACATTTGCAAATTAATGTAATGCTATATTAATAGTCGATGTACTGGGACGAATATAGGATAATAATTTAGAAATTAGTGGTTGAGCAGGCGAGGGACAGAGGATAGGCCTGAAAAATATTTCAAAAGTAGCCTATTCGACGTAGTTTCTTATGTTGATAACGAATCTGGAGTTAGAATTTCGATTTGATAAAATATGTGAAATACAAGGGCCAAAAGAAGACCAAAATTAGTGAAATTCATCATCATAGGCTAACATTTGTTGTATGGACTAACTTTCGCTACCAGAATTCAAAAGATTTGAATAATACCTTAAACGATGCAGAACTGAAGGGGCTTTCAGAAAATACGAAAACAATTTTGGGACAGAATTATCCAGTGAGATTAGAAGCAGAATACTAGAAAATCCTAGTTTTTTGTAACCAATAATTTTTTCGGTATATTGACACTATGGATTAGAAAATATGTTTTAGAAACAATTCACTGAATCCATTTTGTAGAAAAAGACAATTCTGCATCGTTTGAGACATTTTCCTAGTGAAACTCATGAACGGTTGTTGAAAAACGTCGAAAATACAAAGATTAGTTTAAAAAGTTGTTTTTTTGATCAAGTGCTTTAGGGTATGTCACTTGCGCACGCTCCCAATTTTGACAGAAGACTCAGAAAGAGCTAATATTCTGGATTTGGACGTTTTGAACAGTGGTCTATCGTTTGGAATATCTAAATTTAAAATCTAAAATTTACCGACAACCGACCTCTGTTTAAGTTGGTAGGCCGTGTCAAATAGGCTCTCTTAAATAGGGGTTCCATCTTAACTGTATCAGTTGCATCATGGTTCGCAGGCAACTATTTGAGTATGCGAAATCTGAAAAATCCATTGAAAACTATGGTTTTGTGTTCGAATCCCGGGAAAAGCACCTATTTTCGCTACGAATGATTAAATTGAATTACAATGTTATTAATAAATTAAAATCGGTTTGAAGTAAACAATAAATTTTATTGGCTTGCAATGTAGGAATAGATTAAAATGAATTACCAAGTAACAATAGGTTAAAACGGATTAACAGGTAGCAATAGATTGACATGAATTAACAGATAGCAATAGAGTAAGAGGCCTGACCTGGAATACATGAATTAAAATTGATGGAAAGTCAGTAACAGATAGCCATGTTAAAAAGAATTTGATTATAATCGATTATTTTAGAATCAATTACAATTGATTATTTCAAAAATCGAGTATTATCATTTTTTTTATCTAAATAATGATTAAACTAGGGTTATAACAATGCCATTGGAATAGATTTCTAATCACAAAAAAGTCAATTATAATCAGACTTTTTTAGGGCTGTTACATGGGTTCTGAAACGAAAAAAACACGAAGTATCGAAATTTTTTAATTCCCGCTTAGTTTTGTAGAGCTCGTGACACTGATCATTTTAGTATTAAAAAAAACAAAATTCATAACGAAAAAAACATTTTATATTGAAAATACTATAACTGGTTTTTATTAGAAGTACCTTTGGTTTTTCGGTATTTTAGCCGTAACGCAGTTATTTTGAGACCTTTTTTAAAACAAATTATACCAAAATGTTTAGCTCAATTAGCTCTACAAGATAGGATGGTTTCAAATTTCTTAAGGATATTTCCCAATGATTTAATTATGTAAATGCGCTAGAAAAGTAGGGGTCTTTATCTAAAAATAGCTACATTCTGCTGGAATCTGAAATACAGGGGTTTTGTAGAGCGGAACGTGCTGCACAAAACTAGGTGGGAATAAAAAAAATTCCGATACTTCATGTTTTTTTCGGTCGAGTACCCATGGAACAGCCCTTTAGATAATTTTTTACGTGGGAACCGTAGAAAACTCTAGAATCTTCTCTCTCACTAAGATAAACTTTATCAAAACTATATGTAAAGTTACTCATTTGTGCTTCTACTCTTTACTCTACACGCCACAAAAAATGAATCCATAAAAGCGGAAACTCAATTTTATTTCATATGAGACTCCCCGCAGTATAGATAAAAAGATAAAAAACGTTTATTGAAATTAAAACCATAGATCGAATCCGAAGCGACCTTCAAAATATTTCAGAGAGAAACTTCAAAAACAGAGGATTGTCCACGAGAACGCTCTGAGAAAGGAACCCACAGACCTAATACCGCGAAGTCGAGAAACTTCATTGCCTAACCTCGGTGCCAAGATATATGTTCGGAAAAAACCGAGTGGGCCGTAATACCAGATTGACCGAAAGTGGGCAACCGAGCAACCTCATTGTTTCAATCCGCGAGTTCAAGAAACATGATTGATAGAAAGCGCGTAGCCGAAAAATCTAATTGGCTCAATCCGCGGGGCAAAAAAATCCATTGGCCAGAACTACAGGGCACAAAACTTTGATTGACCAAATGAACATGGCCAAAAACCCGTATTGGGCATAACTGCAGTGCACAAAAACTCAATCGGCAGAAACACCGGGGCCCAAAACCCCAATCTGCCGAAAGCGCGTGGTCCAAAAACCTGACAGGGTGGAACCGTGCCACTCGATAAACTGCGTTGGCCAAAAATGAGAGGGTGAACAACCCCATTGGTGGAAACAGTGGAGCCCAAAAAACCCATTGATCGAAACCGTGGTGCCGAAAAACCTGATTTGCCAAAACAGCCGGGAAAAAAACCTGATATGCCGAAATGGGGCCAAAAAAACAGATTTTCCGAAACCCCCGGACCCAAAAATCGGAGTGGCCTAATCCGAGGGGCCCAAAAACAGCAGTTGTCTAATCTGCCGATCCAAAGAACCCATTAGCCAAATCAGCTGGCGCCGAAAAACCCCATCCACCCATGTCGGAGGGCCGAAAACCCCATTGTCAAAAGCCGGCCGTCAGGAAACCTGATTGACTGGGAGGACTAGCCGAAACGAGTGGTGCTCCCTGGGGTTAGATCGTCAGACTTCTTATTTTTTTATTTGATGCTTGACAATAAAGAAGGAGGGAAGGAAGGAGAGAAAGAAACAGATTTTCTTTCGTAGGAGACTCAGCGTTGTGCCTATGGGATTACAAGTAGTGAGCTAATCGAATAGTAATGATCGCCGAGGTCGCCGATAATCCGTAAGAAGTGCTGAAAAAGTAACCAGAAGAAGTGACAGGATGCAAGCTTTAGTCTCCCCTATTTGAATATGACGAATAATCAGCAAGTAGAATGCAATTGTACCTGTCCGAACACACGCACACATAAATATAATATTCGTCCCGAGTCACCCCCGAAAACTCACACGAAATACTTGTGAATTTCCAATCCACCCCCCCCCCGCACTTTTATCTCAATCTTCCTTCATCTCTTCTAGGCATCCAGATGCGTACCAGCTCAATTGACATTCATCCTAACGCTCGATGGCAAAAAAATGGTATCACTGTGGCTGGGGGGCACGGAAAAGGTGATGCAACTAATCAACTCTCTGAACCATATGGTTTGTATGTTGATGACGATCAAACTGTCTATATCGCAGAATGGTCAAATCATCGTATTATCAAATGGAAATCGGGTGAGGCGAATGGTCAAGTGGTTGCCGGTGGAAATGGAAAAGGAAGTGGAGCTCATCAGTTGTCTAACCCATTGGATGTGATTGTCGACAAAGACGCTGATAGTCTCATCATCTGCGATTATTCGAATAGAAGAGTGGTGCGATGGCCTCGTCAAAATGGGACAAGTGGAGAAACGATCATCTCCAACATCTATTGTGGGGGTTTGACAATGGACGAGAATGGATCTCTCTATGTCACTGACAATGGAAAAGATGAAGTGAGACGATATCGAAGAGGAGAATCTCAAGGAACAGTGGTTGCAGGTGGCAATGGACGTGGAGATCGTCTCGATCAACTCTCTTGCCCATCATACGTATTCATCGATCGAGATCATTCAGTGTACGTGTCTGAATTGGGAAATGATCGTGTGACGAAATGGGTGGAAGGTACAAAACAAGGCATTGTTGTGGCTGGTGGTCAAGGAGCAGGAAATGGTCTCGAACAATTATCATATCCTAGAGGAGTCGTTGTCGATCGATTGGGCACTGTCTATGTGGCTGATCGGTGGAATGATCGAATCATGCGTTGGCCCGAAGGAGCCACGCAGGGAAGTGTCATTGTTGGTGGAAACGGTGAAGGAGGACAATCGAACCAACTGAATTGGCCCGTCGGTTTGTCATTCGATCGACACGATACTCTGTATGTCGTCGATTATGGAAATCATCGAGTACAAAAATTCAACTTGGAATCCAACAATTGAAGAAGAAGAAGGAATTATTAAATAGAACAAGAGAGAGAAAGAAAGAGACAGATTTATATTTTTGAAAATAAAAAAAATCAAAACGGGGAGGGGGAGAGAGAGAGAGATAGACATAGAGGGAGAGGGAGAGGGGAGGGGTGGTGGGAAAAAGAAGAGAGAGAGAGAAAAGGGAGCGCAAAGCGTTCAAGAAAAAAGCCCTCAATGACCGCACACATTCAATAGAGATTCAAAATAAAAATCACTCATTTGTAACGGAACGCCTTCCCCCGGAAATAGAAACGAAAAGGGTGGAAACGTGGCTGACTTTGAAGAAAACGGAATGCTTGAGATAGAAACCCTAAGAACTGAGCTGAACTCCACCCGATCAGGTTCAAATTTTGATAAAACGTGTATTTCCACGAGGTCTGATCAAATAGCACCAATACCCGACGAATTTTGGCCTGGAGCAGTAAAATACAAGGATTCCCAAAAACCACATAAACATGCATACAAAGCGTGAGAGTGGATTTTCAAAGACCCGTGGCCCTGTGAAAACTTCTGTACTTCTTGATATTCCACGTTCGGTAGTAAGTTGTATGAGGACCGCAAAGGATTCCCACGAATTCCCGACGATTTTCTTAATTAAACTGCAAAATCCGGGGATTCCAAAAATTCGGATAAGTATGCATCATGAATGAGTGAGCGGATTTACGAAGACTCGTAGCTCTCTGAAAACTCTTTGATTTCTGAAGAACTAGCCACAGTAGTCAGCTGGCCATTGGATTTAACGGATTCACTACAGTTCTGGATGATTTTCGCAATGAAACTGAGGAATCCAAGGATTCATTAAAACAGCATAACTAAGCATGAATAGCGTGAGAACGTGTTTGGAAGGAACGGTAGCACACTGAAAGCATTTGGATTTTTAACTCCATTGTTGAGTAAAGAAGAATGAAAGGAAAGCTTGAAGATAATTTTTACTGTTCCACTTATAAATGCATGGGTAGTAAGAAAACGATGACAGAAATATTATCTCATTGAGAGTATGGTTAGAGAAAAAACTTGAAAGATGTCGCCCCCAACCCTGTGTCGTCTAACATCGGACTGATCCAGTTGGTGTATGGATTTCTGATGATTTAAATGAATATGTCGTAGGCTGAAAATACGTGATTGAATGAAAGAAATTTGTTTGCACAGATTAAGGTAAAAGCGAAAGAAGATGTTCAAACCAGAGCTGCCAACAGGCCAGGCCAGACTTAACTGTTCAGCCTGCTCAAAATTGACTTAGAATGTTTTGATCTGCTCAATGTCATACTAAATGTCGCTATAATCCAACTTACACTATTAAGCAAACAGAAAGCAAATCATGATTGGAATGGATTTAATCCAACGATTATCACGAAAGATACAATGAAAAAGACTAAAACAAAAACGAAGACAAAGTAGTCATTGAATTTTCACCTTTTATTAGCGAAAAGACGATGAATTAAGTAAAAACTGATGGTCAATTCAATTGATTTTGTTTCGATTTTTTTAAATATGGAAAATGAAGTTACTTATTGAAGTTGTCTAATAGTGGTTGTTTGTATTGCGAAGTGTTAGTATATAGTGTTAATTAACAGAGTTTTTTTTATTATTTTCTAATATAAAGGATACATTTTTAAAATTATTGTTATTAAGGGTATGCCTTCCATTTCGCAGCGAATTTTAAGAGTGGCTCATCAAAAATGTTTGAAACTTTCCGAGTAGATAGATCTGGACCAATAGATTACACGTGTTCATAAACTGACGCTTAAAAAATGCTTGTTCAAAGAAAATATCGGGTTCACAAGGACTAAAAATTGCCTCCCTAATCGCTCAGCTTCTCAGCTGCTGCATGTTCGATAGAGCTGAAGATTTTTTACAGACATTAGAAGCACTTGAGGGTGCCTATTGCATTGAATTCTTTCGCTCTCATCCCCTTTGAATAAAAATTTGTTTGAATAGTCCTTCGATCGTAAGACCTGTCAAAGTTCAGCGCAAAAATATTCTTTTAAATAAAACAAAATAAAAAGTGGTAACACTATTTGGTACTTGTAGAAAAAGTATCAGTTTGATCGAATATATCATGCCTGAGAAACGATGCAATTTTGTCCATTTTTACTTGAAAACCAGGTTCGAGAAAACCACGAAAGAAAGAAAAACGTCCTATACCTCTACGCTAATCGATTTATATTTTCTATTCTTTTACTGTAAGGTAACTATTGAATTCTCAGAACATCACCAGTAGATAGAGTACACTTCAAAGCACATATACAGCAGAAGAAAACAAGAAACGAGAAGTTTGAAAATTTCGGCTGAGGAATGGGAATTCCCTTAAAAACAGAAATAAACAGCCACATTAATCTTCAACATGGTGAGTAAATACTGAACCGAATGAATATGTGTTATAAAAAGAAGCATAGATTTTCTTGTAGTTTCATGTATGCCTGGTCTGCAGGCCAGGCCAAGCTTCAACATACCAGGCCTGGCACCAGGCAAGGCTCGATTATGACAGGCCAGGTGACTAGCAGGCTAGACTCGATCGTAGCAGGCCAGACAGGACCGAAAAAAAGTGGCCTATTGCCAGCTCTGTTTCCAACTACCGATGTCAATAGATCACACAATTTCACAGTTCAAGTGACGAGACAGAAATAATGAGGAATATTTGCATTTTATCATCATTTAATACGTTTCATCAATCAGCTATTCGCTTAATACCTGTAAGATAAAAATGTTCACACAATATAGTTATTGTTCGTCGCCAAGCAAATGATACTCTCTTTGATATTCTTTTGCAGGCGTTTGTCCATGGTTTTCGACTGATTCTTGTAGAAGTCGAAAAACGAAGCAGTTGATACTTATTCTGATGAGATTCTTGTGATATTCAATCGTAATTCGTGTACGAAAAGACCTTGCACAGTCTGTGAGAGGTCATTAACGATTAACTCATGAAAAATTAATAAGAATTTTATTAATTACTTCATTATTCTGTTACGGTCTGTGGCGTGGGTTTGGGTCGGTGCAAGTTTCCTCCCTCAAAACACTTCAATAATACTTTCAGATCGTATTGCGCAAGAATAAAATGCTATACCTGAAGATAAAGAATTTCAAACTCTGCAATCTGGGTGGTAAAACTTATTGTTTTAATTTTCTACTTTTAATGTTGAAAAGAAATTAGATCAATAAAATGAACTGTCCTCTGGCAATTTTTATACAATAATGATCAAGTATTTCTGCTGCACCCGCTGATTTTTATATGAAAAATATTCTTCTGTCAAACACTTTTATAGTGACAAATCAATACTGTAATTCTTAAGAAAGAAAGGACTTTTATCAGGACGATATGAATTCAAATCTTTCTCTTGTATCAAACCTAAATTTGACATTCATTTTCTAACACAAATTAAACGATCTCATCAACAGAATCGGGTCTAATTATTCCCATAGCATAACATTTTTTAAAAACGTTTATTGTAAGCATCGACTCATTTGTATTTCAATCAGAATTAAGTCATAGATAATGAAGTTCAGCATTGAGCGGCAGCGTTAACAGTGAATACATTAAGTTGCTTTTGTGGAACTCGCATATGTTTTCGAAGAAAATAGTGAGTGGAAGTTTAAGAGTGAGAATTTTGATGCTCCCCACCCCCTCCATTACAGACAAGGTCACTGAGCCCAGACGCCCCCATAGGGGGTACCAACCCCCCCCCCATAAGGGGTACCCATGGCCCCCTGAGGGGTACCTACCCTCCCGTAGTGGGTACCCATGCTCCTTCTAGGGTTGTACCAACCCCCCCCCCATAGGGGGTACTCATGCCCCCTCCCCATAGTGGGTACCCATGCCCCCCTAGTGGGGTACCACCCCCCTCATATGGGGTACTCACCCCCCCCCCCCCTTACAGACCATAGAAACCAGTGTATGAATCCATTACATACATAAAAACCATTAATCAATTATCGTCATATATCACAACATTATTTGCGACTTCTTCCAATTTTTTTATAAAAAATGTTAAATTAAGAAAAATGAACAACGAAAAATGGAAACTAACGAGTGCATAGCAGCAATGAAATGATAAATATGGCGCCTATCACAGAAAGACGATGCGAAAAAATTCGTCATATTACGTTTTCTTTGTTTTCTATTAGCATATGAAGCTATAGATATGTGAGTTCCACATTTTAGCCCCAACGGGGCTGCGCTAACAAGGTTTTTCACTAGATATTTTCATTCTGTAGCATGAGATTCTTCACAATCGAGAAAGAAATTCAATCATAATGTACTTACATATATAACTATCTTTGAAGAGGTTTTTATTCAAACTTCATAAGAAGTTACTTAAATGCTCAGTTGATTGATTTCTGAAATAATGCATTCAAATTTTCCCTTCGATTATTGGATTTTTTCCATAAGCTTGATAAATGTGCATCTCAAATCTCTACAGAATTCGAGTAACGTATCGTGTCAATATATTTATACATTATCAACTGTCCTGTCATATGTGATATAATAGTTATGCAATGAAGATTTCTACTGCCGACTAATAAGATTGAAATCTCGAAGAAAGGATTTTTTTAAAAGTGCTTTCTGTATGAACGTCTAAGAAAACAAGGATTTGCACGGAATTGTTATTTCAATGTTGTAAAATTTTCACTTCTTTTAATGTTAAACAATTTTCATTCTAACGAACGAGCCACATGAAATGATCGTTTCTCTGTTTCATTCATAGCTTAATAAATCTTCATCACTGTAATTTGATATCTTTTTATCAAATGATTCTTAAAAAATAATCGATGTTGTTTTGGGTTAGGTTTAACATAACTTTCAAACATCGTAATATGATGGACGAGTTTAACGAAAATAATACTCCAAAAAATGAACATCAGAACTTACAACAACTATTGATTAAGAACAGAAAATTGCTGAAATACCACTCTCAGGTTCTTTCTTTTCTTATACATGCAAGATTTTGAGTTGTACTTATCAAATCTTTGATCGTTTCTAAATATTTCGTTTTCATATGTTAGATTAAATGGAAGAAGTTATATGAAGTCACATTCTTGGTCTATTTGAATTCTTTCGAAAATAAAGAAAGATGACACACATCCTTTAGAAGAGACATCGATTAAAAGTATCCATTTTTCTAGAAACTCGCAGTGTTTGTCACTTTTACCATAACTCAAGCATTCTGTTTATGATAGACAATATAGAAAACAGAAGTTTCATCTTGTCTTCTTTTCTAAACTCTGTTCTTATCCAATTCGAGAATATTTTTCTTGTGTGTCAATTTACGTTTTTCAATGAGAAATGCTTCAATAATCTGTTCATAGTCACAAAACTTCAAATTAACCAGAAGTATTCGAAGGACACTGCTTATACAGAAGTTCAACCAGCTGATTTAGTTTTCTTAAACGAGACGTTCGCCTTCTTATTCGTTTCTTTTGCATGTTTCGAATATTTTCTAATAGTTGAGAACTTATGCAATCATTCTGACGATGAAAGATCCCCTACGAGTGGCCATTCTACTCGTATTGTGAAAGAATAAAATGTTCACAGTTGGTTGCTGTATATAATTACGAGCATTGATAGAGGACTACATGAATGAAGAAAATGAATTCATCTTTTTGAAATCGTTCAATATAATGAGTCGGTTATAAAAAAAGATCAATTCTCTATGATGAAAAATATATAAGATATGACGAAAATATTGAGACGGTTAACTCTAGTCTAGCTGACAAAATATTTTTAATGTAAGCTCTAAATTAGGAAATCAAAACTATCATCGATGCACTCACACAAGGAAATGTAGTCCATAATCGAAATCTTGGCAGTAGATGTTTTGGAGATAGAGCAAAGAAGAAGAATAAACTCGTCGCTGTTATGATTCGTAATGCGTACTTCAAGATTAGTGACATCTTAAACGTTCGATAACATTTTCAGAATCCAATAGTCTTCAAAGTTATCGATTAGGCTACCTTTCGCAGACTTTAAATCTTCGAGTACAGGATTGAACTTCAACATTTGTTTTGAAATGATCACGTTTTCTATTAGAGATGTATTGAGGTGATCATTTTACGCATCAGCATTGTCATAGATATTTCACAGTACAATAAATTGGCATAGTTCTGTAGCTTCGGTTTTCATTATTCTTTCCGAGATAATTTGTTTATTGAATCTTTTATTCATTCACAGCACCTTATCATTCGAATTTTTTATTTAACTTATTGTTCAATCTAATTATCATGAATCACAAAACCTCTAGGAGGAAATTATATAGATGGAGTATAAAATTTAATCATAAAAGCAAAATTACTCTTAGACCCTGTCTACACTACACAATTTAATACTGTATTAAGAAAAGAGATTGGCTGAAAAGTGAATACACTTTTCAAGACCGTATTAAAGTTAATGCCCCAATGAGATTTCAATTGGAGATACCAATTAAAATATCTTTCTTTACTATTGGTGGCTCCTCCATTATTGAACACTGTAAAGCGACACTTTATCTTGAAGTCCTGGATTCTGATTGATGCATTAACTTCCAAGTGAAGACACACATAAATTTAGTACAGTATTATTACTATAGTGTAGAAGGGGTCTTATTGTTTCGCTTTAATGGTTATACGGTGTGTAATTCGAGAATTTATAGGTCCACTAGACGAACAAGTAGCGTCTATCTAATGATAGACCGAGTCTTTTTAATGAAAACCTATATGAGCTCTTGGTTAATTAAAAAGGATTCTGGTCATCGTTTGAACAAATAAATCTCATGCTGTTCATGTAATAAGATAATCAATTTTGTTGTATCATACCTCAGGATCATTGGATAGGTATATTGGCAATCGTCTATGATTACCCTGGACGAAGCTGACCAAGAGGATGTTATAAACCGTCTGACAACCCTCGTACTCAAAATTAAGGATTCGAAGATCCTCCCTTTCCCTCCACGAAAAAATTAATTAAGAAACACTCAAACGATCCAAAGGCGTCAGAATCCCGGTATTCCGACTAGGGTCACGATCATTCCGACATCCCGCAATTTCCTATTGCAACCCAATATCCAGGATTTTGACAACTTCCAACGGATTTCTATGGGATCCGATAGTTTCACAATAGGATCCAACGGAGCTCACGGGTCGGATCAGCAGTCCAGAGTCGTTTGTAAAATCTGATGTCAAATTTTTCAGTAGTCAAGCTTCTCTTCATTATTCATCCTACCATTGTAATCTTCACAAATAATATCAATGTGAATGTCGATATGTTATTTCACCATTTTTTTTTATTATCTTTTTCGTACTTTGCAGACAAATACACAAAACAAATTAATTTTCTTCATAAGACTCTTTATTTCATAAAAGAGAATAATAAATATACTCTTATGTTGACCCACGGAAAACAATTCGATACAAAAACCCGGTTATTTGCGTTTTTCAAAACCGCGTTTTGTAATATCGCGTTTACGATGGTGTTCACTGCGGTTTGGGGAAGCAGAGTCGAACCGCGTTTTCGAATACTGCGGTTTTCACTTAGGAAACTGCGGTTTATTTAAAACGCAGCGAGAAAAACCGCGGTTAACCGCATTTTTTCAGTGACACTGCGATTTTCAAGGAAAACCGCGGTTTTTCCCCTAAATATTTTTCCGTGGGGAGAGCGCCATCTGTTTGTGCTTTTTGTTTTGTTTAATCAGTGTTATCGTCCAAACAGCGCAAAATGGGAAAATGTAATAAAACGGTTTAAGAAGCTTTGAACCGAACCGATTTAGTTTTCAAAAATTTTTAACCTTACTGAAATCGGTTCGGTAGGTTCGCTTCGTTTCGGTTAGAAATCAACTTTAGTCGCATCTCTGGAAGAAACCAACCAAATCCGTACCATCACACGCACTGAAACTAACTCCGACACCCACACGCTATGTTCTCATGGTATATACGTACATGGATGTTGTTTTCCTTCAACCAAAGATAAACAAATGACGAGATCGAGTGTTATGAAGAAATAATTATCATGCAAATTATAGAAAATATTTATTTGTCATTGGCGTCGGACTTGGCATCTGTTTTCTTTCATTTACGGTCACTACAGTAGAATATTGTGTGTACATTTTACTTTTAAACGAAATAATCGAATCTTATCTATTGTTAATGGATTCCGATAGTTATGAAGATTTATGCATACTATGGCGATATTCCTTCACCATGTGCATATGGATTGTCAGTTCTCATGTGTGATTAGATATTTTATACAGGCACATTCTATAAGCTATAGTATTTGCTGCGCAAGGATAAGATCTGAAGTGATGCATTTCAAAATAGTGCTTGCTTTCGCATTTTTATCCTTATAAAATATTTGGGCAAATTGTTGCACTTTCGACCAAAATTCAATGGAAAATTCTGAATCTTGAAATGTAATTCTATTCTCTATCGATAAAACTGATCTTATCCACAAAGAAACAACGTTCATTTTAAGTTTTCAAAGACAGTATCCAATTGAAACCTTCATAACTCATCATAGCAAAAAATAAATAAAAGTCGTCTGATTGAAAATAATAGAAGGAAGAAAATAATTAGACAACAACTGATCTATTTCATAAAATCGAAACTGAAAGGGCACTGATTAGTCCAGTATATTACGAATTGCTGTGCAGTATTAAAGGCTACTGAGAGATCAAAGTTCATCGATATTTGAGTATTGTTGCATAAAATAATAGTAACAGTCGATGTTATCGTAGATGAATCATCAAATAAAGCATGACAGTGAAAATTGATCACGATCGATTGAAAGAAATCGATGTTAATATTCTTCAAACGGGCAGAAAGAAAAGTGTTGGATAAAAAGTTTGCTCATTTTTTGCGCTGCTCTGAAAAATAATTATTTCCCTATAAATCTAAGTATGGAACGAGATTTATTTCTGAATTTAATTGTATTCAATAATTTTAACAAAGCATTTACGAAATTAGTGAGGGCGTGCTGCTTGTCTTGGTAACTCTTCTAAATAAACTTTCTCATGAATGACGAACGAGCAACGGTTAACACGTGTTATTATTGAAATCTATGGAAATTGAATCCTTTAGTTTTATATTTATCCTTACACGTATGGTTCGGTTGTTTTGCAAATGAATTTGAATTTCTAAGTATAATCTTATATTTTATTGTAATTGCAAGAAATGTACAGTAAGAAATAGGTTATTGTTGTTAAAAAGTCAGTATATATGTTTAAAAAATCTATTCAATGATTTGGCTCATCCTGTGAGAAACCGGTTGATTCTTGAACCGAATGAACAATACCATATTGCTTAATAGCATATGAGATTGTAGCTGGGCCACTTCGTTCATAACTTTCAACACGAAAAACGAACAATGCTCGAACATCTTCTTTAGCTAAGAGTGCAGCATAAGTATGACCACTAACTACCTGGATACTTCTCGTGAATTGGTTATCTGCACCAACGATATTCTCATAGTTGAAAGCTTTCGATGCTGTAACACTTTCCAATGAGACATCGCCCAAATCGCTTAACATA
>OENT01002931.1:0-16337 GCA_900239685.1 Rotaria macrura
TGAAAATTTCAGGAACATCACATATCCTAAAGCTCTAAACAAACTAGAAATTTAAGATGCTTATTTGATTTCGGTCGAGTGCTATGAGGGGTCAAATTACTCAAAAGTGCAGCTGTTTGAAGATATTGGATGACTCATAAAATATAAAGGACTCAGTATTTTGAGACGAAAAGTTTTCGCTAAATAAAACTCATTGAGGTTTATGCCCGTAGGGAATTTCAGCTCACTCGGTTGAGCTGTTCCTCAGATATGACCACACCCACACCCCCCTGATGAATATGGTCACTCTTGGAGGTTTTCGTAAAAGACTCATAAAACAACGAAGGATCAGTATTATTCAAAACAGCTTTCAACAGAATGCTTAAAACTCTTTTATCTACTAGGAGCCTCAAATTGAGCGAAATCGGATGACCTCCATTGAGCAGCGTCTGTGGGAATCGGTCGTAGTTTACGTGGACTGATTCCTAAGCTATAGACAAAGTGATTTGAGTCAATACACAATGATTAAAATATCATATTCTATGCTTGGTTGAAATATATAGACGAAATTTGGCAATATACTTTAAAAGATGCTTTTCGTGAAGGATTATAACTAAATATGATATCAGTTCTTGATGTTTGAGTCTTAGTGACTCAGTTGTAGAATATCTCAAAACAATGTGAAATACATCATTCAATGTAGAATCAATCAGACTATAAGATGATGCTATTTCTGTTTTGGCATTCATCTTTCGATACAGATATTTCATCAGAATACTGGGCAGAATAGTTCATATCTCGTCAAAAATTACAATACTTTGACCTTTTGTCCTCAATATTGAGACTGAGGAAAAATGTCATACATATCATTTTGTAGAGCAAGTAAAACTCTATCGATTGGTATATGATTCAGTTTGAATAGTGAAAAAATTTGGAGGAAAAAATTCAGCAACCCAAAAGTGGAATGTTTTGCATTTTTTGGCTGTATTGTTTAGGGTATGTCAGGTATACTGATCGTAGCCAACTATAGGTAGATGTTTGGGCCGTAATATTTTGGATTTATATATGATACCGTATGACCTGAATTTCTATGTAGTCAGATTTAAAATCGGTTGACCCGCATGCTTTTGGAATTGCGATATTTCCGTGGAACGTCTCTTATTAAGAAAAAATGCAATGTTTTTTAACTAAAGCTAATTACTCAGTTGAGTTTTAAGATATCAGAATAATTTTCGCTTGATTCGGTTCAATGGGCATTTCTTTACTTAAAATTGTGAGAAATTTATAGGTTTCTATAAAAATGTTTTGAAAAGAAGACGAACGTCTGAAGGTGTTTGAAAAGTCGTTTGACTTTGGGATATGTACTATATATGATTATTTGTTTTCTGGTGAGCTGTTGTGTTGAGGATGAAGTTGCTAAAGCAGGCTCCGACTGTCTCTTTTGCAGGCAAATGTTAAAATCTGATTTTCGTCAATAAAGATCAGTATTCCCAGTATGCAGAACCGTCATGCTGAATGAATTCCAATTGTTTTATCTGATGTTACTATATGATTTGCCGGGAAAAGACTGACCAGCACAATGATTATTGGGGATCAGTGAAAAAGTTCAGATTTCAGCTTCTGCCTGGACATTTTTGCGTCTTTTATTGGTTTCCTGTCCAGATTCATTGTGGCATCAGATAGAACCATCAATATAGAGTCGGCATGAATCGAAGAATTGGTCTGTATCGGCGCTTCTCTATACCTCAAATGAGTGATCTCCAGTACTCGTTGTCCCAAATTAACGAGCAGCCATTTGTTTTTGTTTCTCACTCTCTCTTAGTAATATCTGGAACAACTCTAAATAGTGATTTGAATAGCTGCAAGACTTTTCCATCCGATTATGTGTAGATCAAGCTTTTCTGAACATAACTCAATATTAACATCTCTGAAAAGCTTGAAGTCACCAAAAGTCAAGTTTTCTGTTTTGATTCCAACTGCTGTCAATTATTACAGTTGGCTAGAGAGAAGAATTCTGACAAAGATTAGATGTATCCTTGTTTTCGACGAAATTTCTTCCCGACCTGTTCTTGGTTTAGAACAGGCTGCAGCAGCATATTTTCACTAGTGTTTTATTAATTTCTTAATTTTCAACCTTGGCAGCCTCTTTTAAATCGAAAAGCTGCTTTGAAAAACAAGGATACATCTCTTTTTTCTCAGAACTCTTTTCTCTAACTGATTGTAATGAGTGATCGTAGTTGGGATCAAAAGCAAAAACTCGACTTCGGGTTACTTCAGACTTTCCAGAGATCGTAATGTTAAGTTTTTTCCATGAAACTTCGATATACACATATTCGGATCGAAAATATCTATAACTATCTAAATCACTATTTAGAGTCTGTGTGGCTATTACGACGAGAAAGAGGAACAACAACAAATGGCTGTCCTTTAATTTGGTACACCCTGCATCAACAAGCTTTTAGCGTGATCCCTTTCGAGTTAAAATTTGAAACACGATTTACCAATTATTCCCAACGGCCTACAAAGTTGCCTTTTCTAAATGTATAAAGAGGTTGTACGTCGAACTTTTTGTTGGTTTTAGACCAAAGAACTTTAAGAGGGAAATACCGAATAAAGTCACTAGACTTTAGCTACAGATGACTTATGATGAAACCTTGAAAGCAGATTCTATCAATCACAATCTGTTGTATTGTAATATTATCTCTGTGATGGTTGTAGGAAACTGTCTGTAACGGTTTGTTACGGGGAAGTCCAAAAGCTCTACCCTAAACACTTCAACGCTCCATTTAGATAGTGTTTCACAAAACCAGGAATTGGTGCAATCATGTTCTGAACGTTAATAGTAATGAGAAGTAGCAAGAAGTACGTGAAAATACTTCGTAATATATAAATAAAGACCCGAACTAGCTATAGAGATCATAGAGATATATTTGTCAGAGAAATAAAATTTAAGCAATAATTAAAGAATGATACTTAGTATTTTACGACTTGTGTGGATAGTTATAGATCTATGGATATGAGATACTTTTATAGACTCATATATTGAAGATCATTAAGTCGATTTTTAATATATATACTTTTGGTTATCATTTAATTTCATTCCTACAATAAAAATTTCATGAGCAAGATGCCATGTGTTCATACTCTTTGAAAGAAGTTCCGTTCCTAAAAAACCAGTACAGCATCGAAAACCCTTTGAGGCTCGCGAGAGTATTTCAAGGCGCTTTGAAGTTTATTCGCAATACTCTTCAGGTTTATGAAAATACTAATTTGAATGCACTTACAGTCTGGTGGAATACCTGTGTTTTCGTATTGAGTGCCTAACGATATTTTCGAAAATCGATTCAGTACTGTCAGAAAGTAATTTTACCGAAGAAAACCGAGTTAATATCTGACTGGGTGAGGTAAAATATCTTTTTGGTTTTCGCAGTCTTTTATCTATAACTCATAAAGCTTTCGAATGTTTTGAATTTCAAACAGGTATCATGGGAAACCAAACCTGACTTTCGAACTCATTGCTAAATATTTTTAAGTATTTTCAAAACTGAACTAATGGATTTGTACATTTTATAAAAAGACCATGATTAGATGCGGAATATTTTCATAAAAACGTGTACACTGTTGGGAATTTCATTTCTGATTATTTTCGTTCAGTGTTAGATATTGCTAGCTCAGTAAAATTTGTCAATATGTTCTTTATAACGTACTTGGTAAGATATTTTTATTCTTATGCATATTTTACACTCGAAACCAGCCATCATTTTAATCTTCTGAGGTAATCCGGTACTTCTCATCTGCGAACAAGAATAAACTTGAATTCAAAATTTAATGAGAATGTTTTAAATTTTCGATGTGCCGTCAAGAGAAACAGCTTTCAACTCTATGTACAGGGTTAAGTTATTGAAATTTTCACTCGATAAAATCTGACAATCGACATGACTCTAAACAATGAGATTTTAAAACATATTTTAATGAAATGAATAATCGTTTCAAGATACGTTCGTGCAATTTATAGCGGATGTAAGTTTTTAGAATATGACAAGTTATAAATTGAATAATCAATCACTGCAACTTGTAGAGGACGCAACCTTTTGGATTTGGGAAAATTTAGATTGAGCAGAGCTTCTGGAATTGTTAAAGGACGCAAGTTACTTTTATTTGAAAGAAACTTCAAATTAAAAAGATTATTGTAGTTTATAGCAGACACAGACAGTTTTTAACTGAGCAAAACGTTCATTAGATAGAGATGGCTTTAATTCATAGGCATAATTAAGAAAATCATGACACATATATCAATAAGCTGATGCACAAAATTATTAAACTACAATAAGTTATGACCTATTAGTATTCATCCTATGGCAAGTTACTTTTTCAAGAGAAAATTATATAGTAACAGTAAAATATCTATTAAATAGGACTGAGATTATATTCATGAATCAATAATACTGAAAATAGTCGAGCAAGGATCGACGAAAAAAAAAGAAATCATTTAATAAAATTAGAAAAAAGTGTATAAAATAGGAAAGAGAATCGTCTGCCATATCTAAGTAAGTTAACAATTGTGTCTATTGAACTTCATATAAGTTACATCTAATTGAGATAAAAATATAATGAAAAACTAGATCTAGCGAACTCTATAAATTGTAGTTCATCGTCAAGAAACAGTAAAACTCATCAGTCAACGAACTCTACAAACTACACTTCATAGAAAAGAAATATTGAGCTATGTCGTTTAGTGAACTCTACAAATTCCAGTTAACTTCAAGGACATCATGAATTATCGTATTTGGCGAACTCTATAGATCAAAGTTCATTTAAAAGTAAAATTAAACAATTAATTTTTTGAATTTCACCAAACGAAATTTCAAAAATTCATGATAGTTATTTTAAACTCTTTCACGTCAAAGCCATTGAATTTCTTGAATTCAGTTAAATTTAAAACACAAAAATTCAACGTTTCATTCTTTTTAGATAAATTTTATTTGAGAAAACTCATTCAAATTAAATCAAATTAAAATTACAATTTTACGTTCACAAATGAGACGACACAGAGGTGATCTTGTGGTACTTTTACACTTTCCAACCATTCTGAGGGATGAATACAATTATGAGGCAAAGGATAGTTATCATTTATTAGTATTAAAATCATATTTTATTCATGCACTGTTATATGGAAGGAGAATCAAACAACGTCTTCACTCGTATCTTTAAGTATACTTACGATTTCTCAGGACGAATTGTTTCCTTTACTTGTTCTAAGATATCCCAATAAGGATAACGAAAATTGTTCGATGATTAAGTTTTTCTTCAAATATTCGAATTTCAGTTGATACAGGATTACCAGGTTGATTATGATTATCCATTTCATCTAATAGTATTGTATGAGTATAATTAGTGTGAATTCGTCCTTTACATTTAAACTTTCGAGCATGCTCACATTCCCAATAAGATTTATCATTAGTTGTTATATCGATAGTATAAGAAAAACTTTTATCAAGTAATAAAGGTTTACTTTTTTTCTGTTGTACTGAATGTAAGTGTCGACATTTGAGAAAAATAGTAGTGCTCCGTTTACACAGATTAGCTTTTTATATAACCTACTAAGAATCTTTTAATCTGATGATTTAATTTAATCATTATTGGATCAAGTGAAATCTAGCTCATTGTGATAGATGTTATCGAAAACTGGCAAGCTTATTTGGAGTAATCGATACCTATAACTATTCCCATATTTCAGACATATATGTGCTCTTTATGATATGAGTAATTTGTCTATGATTCTCTAAAGCTTCTCTTTTTCATCATTTAACTTATTACTATCAATTGCAAGTTTTACTTAAATGAGTATTTTCTTTTAGATAAAATCAATTGCTTTTTATGTCAGCGAATTTTCAAATCGAGTAATAAACCTCGCTCAATTTTCCTTCGACGAATTTTCATAGACCCATTCAATGATCGAGGAAAAAGTAATTCCCAATTCAGTAATTCAGAAAAACTAAGCGTTTTTTCCCTTTCTTTTTAGATCAATGAAGATCGAATCTTCCATGTACGCTTTCCACATCTATTGAATAGCTTGTGTCCTATTGCCTAGGTTCTTAACTAGCGTTTCAATCAATGGGTAACGTATGTCATTTTTACTTGAATAAAAGCTTATCCACGGTTTTCTCTCTGTTTAGATTCATGTGCATCGGATCGTTGACATCAGGTTTTTTCCTTCAAATGACAACCAGTTATATTTTGTTCTTCATAGATAATGGTTCCCTTAATGTACAATGGAAGTGGTAATTCCGTAAACAAGAATTAATCGCTCCTCTTATTCGTTTTCAGATCGTACGATATCCAATGGTCCATGTAAACTATGTTTCTACATATGCTAACTCATGTTGTCGTTTGTTTTTTAGGAGTTGTTGTCTATCAATGCACAAGGAAAGTTACATATCCATTCGGAAAAACTGATCGTTTGTTTTCTTTCTTATTAGACCAAACGAAATAGAATTGCCTGTGCAAGATTTTTTCTCTATATGAATACTATTGCTATCTTTTTATTCATTTGTAGATACTGTTTTAATCGATGAAAAATGGAAGTCTCATTACTATTGGTAATAATTAATCAGTACCTTTCTTTCTTTATAGATCAAAGTGTTTTCAATCGTCTATATATGTTTTATTTCAATATGTGAGATAACTAATATTTTCTTTTGTTTCCTTTTAGATATAGCAATGATCGATGGATAGAAAGTTGGCATCAATACACTGCAGTGAATGTAAGAAAATGCGAGTATGTAGATACAGGTTGGGCGAATAGTTGCATGTGTAATAATCTAGAACATCCAACGGCTTCAAAATCGTGTTAGTTCCGGAGTGAATTGTTTCGCATCTCGGAAACCTTCAATGGTTCATACCCTGGGTATCCCACATAAGATGAACAGTGATCTTTTGGATTTCTGATATTTCGGAAACCCTCTCCTGGTTTTATAGGATTCAGTCTTTTTTAGAGCGTTAATTTGTAAATTTCTTAAAGGACACAGAAAAACATTTCTATGTCGATTACTCTTTATAGGTTATTTAGTTGAATTTTGAAACTTTGCTCTCGTAAGTTCCTGTCAAATTAAGTATATAATAGCAGGAAATCCAATTGATCAATGCATCTTTAGATGCCCTACGAACCAATGCATAAACATTAACCATGACGTTTTTGTTATATGGAAACAGCTAATTTATTCAATCATCTGGAATTATTCACTTATGATGGTGGACAATTCTAGGATATTGTAAGTAAAATAAGGTATATATTGTTTCTTTACTGCTGCAGTATTCACTTTATTGTGATGCTATGAGGAACTAGAGGAGTAGGGTTACCGCTATCCTCAGTGTACAATGTTCACTGGACTATTTCATCTCTCCACTTCTGCGTGTTTCACAAAGAACACAAGTTTATATAGGAGAGAGGAAATTAGAGAGAAGAGATGAAAGGTGAGAACCAGCAGGAAGTTACTATCCATTATGAGGTTACAACATGTATCCACATAGTGACCGATTGTTTTAACATCTATTGACCGATAGAATATGCACATAGGTGGTGAAATTATTATTGGTACAGATATTTCAACGTCAACTAAACTGGCTTTGACTATTGATGAAATTTTCCTTAAAATAGCGCAGGCTTTTCCACTACGAAGCTATGCCGATAAAAGAGAAAAAATGCGATCTAAGGATCACTGTATTCGGAAATATCGCTTGTAAATGTCACTCTCTAATTTATGAAAGAAATTTCAAGGTAAAAATTATAAGTCTATTCTTGAACTCTATAAAAAAAAGCTATTTCCCAGAGGTTTTCAAAAATCCTTTTTTCACACTTCAATGACAGACTTGAAATAGTTTAGTTCGAGTTTCCTTTATGAATTACAAAGTGACACTTGCCAGCGATATTTCAATATACAGAGATCATTAGACGCCTTTTTTCTCTTTTGCCTGTATAATTTTGAAGTTCAAAAGCTTGCGCTATTTCAGGGGAAATCTCATCAATGGTCAAAGGAAGTTTAGTTGACTTTGAAAAATCATATCATTTACCACCGTCATAAGTGAACGGATCCTGACGAACGAATGATTAGCCGTTTGCATACAACGAAAGAAGTCATGGTTTATGTTTATGCATTGGTTTGCAGGCCATCTAAAGATGTATTGATCAAAAGGATTTGCTTCTGCTATACACTTAACTTGGCAGGAATATACGAGAGCAAAGTTTCAAAATCAAACTCAATGACCTTCAAAGACTAATTGAGTTAGAAAGTTTTTTCAGTGAGACTCTTTTCGAAACAAAATGCGTTGGTATGCGCAGTAAATGTGCATCATCTTTCTTTCATATTCTGATTGAGGTATAAGAAGAGACAGACTTATCCGGCGATGCCATTTTATTTTTATTTTCATCATTGGTTAAGGATTTTAATTTTCTTCAGCGCTCTGATTGTTATCGATATTATCGTTCTCATTATATCCTTCTTCTTCTTCAAGATTAATTTTATTACGATCATTATCGGTTGTTGCTGCCTACTGACAAAAATCTTGGAACTTGAGTTTAATTCTTGAAATACATATTTACACAATGAGTTCCAGTCAAATACGGTGTGGTCTTTCATTAATTTAAATATTTCTAAAGGATTAGTTAATTGAAGAGCTTGGATTGTTGCACCCATGGTGGATTTTTCAATATTCACTTGAATCATATCATCGAAATTTTGCAAAGATGATAAATGAATATTTTGTTCGTGTTTGATATGGATTGATAATGATAAAAGTTCATTATCATTTTCTTGCGATTAGTGATCATAGTTTATCCAATTTAATATTGATATTATCGGCGAGAGCTGAAAATAATCAGCAATCGTGAAATGGATTCTTGTTAAATATATATCAATTTGAGATCTGACTTGACGAAACATTGCTTCAAATGATTGAAAATTAAATGAATAAATGTTCAATGCCTCTGTTGGTCATGCCTTTGCTTAATCAACAAACTTTTGAGAAACTCATCGTAAGCATGAAATTCTACGAGTTAGTACGCTGTTTTAGTATTAAGAAGTTTTAATTTGGAACTGTTTTTTGTTGTTGTTATTGACATAAATTGTTTATTCTTAATCCAAGTGCATCACATGCGACGAAAAAATATGATGGATCAAACCGATTACAAACCTGGACAAGATAAGCGTGAAAGGGATGAAATCTGTTCGACTACAATATCCATGTTCAAGATAAGTATACTTTCGTTGATAAATTTCTGTTGTTTTTTCACTATAGATCAGTGCTATCATTTTCAACAATTTTATACAAATAAATTCTTCATAAGTATCTGTACCATCGGTCAATTTAGAAAAAGCATTATTTAATGATATTTTAATGCAAGAATGATAATTTTGACGATTCTTAGAATTTTAATCACTTTTCATTAATCCGTAGTCTAATGGTAAATAGTTTGTGCATTCAATTATATGGGACAAATGCAGTATTGATGCATGCTGTTGATCAAGGCGAACTTTTATGATGGATAACAACAGAAGATTCCCCAATTTTCTAACGAAATGAAATTTATCTTGGAAAAATAATTATACCTATTTTTCTGAAATAAAGTCAAGGCCTTTTACTGTTGTTGTCGTCGCTGTTAAATGAAATGCTGCTGGATGTTGGTTTAATTTATAAGTTGGTAACAATGCGAAAAACTCACTGGCTAATCGTATAACATAAAGATATTTAAAATCTCCATCTGAATAAAACAAATATGAATAAAGTAGGTTCTCTTTCGAATCTTTTAAAATAATAACAAATTACTATCCGTTTCAAAATATAAGAGGTATGAGCGTATCGAATAACTTTTCATAGGAAGAAGTTAGCAGGACGGCCGCTTATTTTGTATAAAAGCTAAGACCCAAACGAATCACTACCTTCTAAATTCTACTTGACTTGTAACTGACTAATACGATGCATTGTTCAAGGATATCTAGGACATGATATTTTGAGAGTTTTCTAAATTCATGCTGGGTTAGATCTGCTGGTTAGATAGAAACGACTCTTCTCTTTCGATCTACACCTAGACTACTTGCCTAGCTGGTTTCATTCACGAGCTGTAAGGATATTTCTGAGATCCATGACTACCGTTATTTAACTTTCAATTGCCTGGAAAGCCGTTCTAGGTGGGGTAATTTATCATGTTGAGTCGAATAATGATATAAGTCTTTGGATTTGAAATTATTCTAAATATTTTTCCAGAACTATCTAAAATGTAATTGTATATATCGTGTAATGTATCATACGAGGCTAAACTTCTAAATTCCCTAACTAACACTGCAAGAGAATATAAAATCCAAAAATTAATGTGACCATTTGACTCAGTATGCTGAATCAATCCACATAGAATGACTTTCCGGATGATTAAGAGTAGGGAGAGAAGTTACCAGTTACGTTTTCCAGATAACTTCTTAAAACGACTCTTGACAATTTCTTCCAACTCAATATTTTCACAAGATTATTTTTCGAATTTCAGAATTACCAGTTGCCAAGTAGCTCTTAAGATTTTTAGATGATGTATGGACAATATTCGATCAAAAGAAGTCACAATTGATCGTTTCAAGAAGTTAGCCAGAAAAGTAACTGGTAACATAACAGATTGGTACTGATAACTTCATACCCATAGTCATATTTCATAACCCAGAAACAAGCGTACCCTTCACTTTTAATTTTTTCTTAATGCATCATTAGTTTTCTCAGTTTTTTTGTGGCACGCTTTGGAAGTGTCATCAGGCCTCATGACTTTCATTGATAGTAGAATTTTACTTTGTGAAGCATGGATCTTCTGTACAAATAAATAAAAAACGTATAAATCAAAATAGGATATGAACAACTATAATTCTTTACAGACATATACAGTTGAACAGCTTCACTCTCAGAGAGGTTCAACTTGAACCTACCGAAGTATCTACTTATCCTGTGTGAGAGAGGCTCGAACGTACCTGGTTCTGATGACTGCATCATCTAAACATGCCAACGAAGCCCAATCAATATCTTAGTGAACAACAGTTGATAGTAGAGAAAATATGGACTGATTAGGTTATGATCCAGTATCTTCCTGAAGAAGTTGAAAATTATCCGATAATAGTAAAATACTATATAGAGTTAAGCCTATTCATATGTGCTTCAGATGTTTCAAAATTGGTTGAACAAATCTAAACCTTGTATGTTTACTTATCCAACTAAGAAACATTTCTGTAAAGTAAATTATTTTAAATAATTTATTTAGCTTGTTGACATTAATTTCTCTATGGTTGCATCTTTTATCTCAGTCTGTGTGGTGATAATTGTACGAAGGAAGTTGATCGTCAAGATGCGGATGATAATCTGATTAGATTAGTGTACGATATGTTTATTCAACTGCTCTTATGCTTTCAGAGCTCAAAATTAAAATATTCAAGATTAATATAAAAGAAACCTTACTTCAAGAAAATCACTGATCTTTGCTTGAAAAAAGCTTATTTAAATAAAAATGAAAGAGCAATAATTAATTATGTAAGTTTTCCGGTGTTTCAGATGTTTACTTTAAAGCTTTGCTTTTCATATCTTTATTTTACTTTATCAGATGCTACAATCAAATGATTTATTCATCTCACACCAAATGCGGCATGATTCATATGCAGTGTTGGTGCCTCAGTAGATAATGGCATATATTATTCCAGTAAGGTTTATGGTGTCTATCAGAGGTGAGTCGAGAACAGGATGATCCTAGTTTTCTGTTCTGACATACATCGCTGGTATAGAGACAATTTTCAGATTTCGAATTGATTATCAAAATAGAATTATTCTTACTGGTGATTAGTCATACAACGAACTCGAACCGAGTTGTTGAGGTTCGAAGTGGATTCCTATTCTGGATTATTCATTTATTGAGACTGGATTTAACTATTTGAATCTTTACCCTAGTCAATTTTTATTAATTAGTAAGTGACCAACGAAACATTTAACCTATGGCGCGAAAGACTTGGTACAGATTTATTTTTCTTTTTTTTCTCAACAAGAACTTAAGTTTTAAGCTAATCATATTAAAAGAAAGTACGTATACACATGTGCTAAAAATTAAAATGAGCAAGCTGCGAATGGTCCTTTGTCTGCGATTTTTCGTAATTGCTTTCTAATTGATGAAAACATTACTTGTACAGACTTCATGTCGATTCTTTTCAGCTGTTGTTGTATCCTTCGTTTCAACTGGTCGATCGTTTTGGCTTCCCAACCACCGCCATAAGCCTTTTCTTCTAAAGTTTGCCAAATTGTTTCAATAGGACGGGGCTGAGAACAATTCTGCGGATTTTTTNACTTATTCACCTCACAGAAAATGGGGCATGATTCATATGCAGTTTTGGTGTCTCAGCAGATAATGGCATATATTATTCCAGTAAGGTTTATGCTCTCTATCAGAGGTGAGTCGAGAACAGGAGGATCCTAGTTTTCTGTTCTGGCATACATCATGGTTTAGAGACAATTTTCAGATTTCGAATTGATTATCAAAGAAATAGAATTATTCTTACTGGTGATTAGTCATACAACGAACTCGAGCCGAGTTGTTGGGGTTCGAATTGGAATTCCTATTCTGGATTATTCATTTATTGAGACTGGATTTAACAGTGTGAATCTTTACCCTAGTCGATTTTTATTAATTAGTAAGTAACCAACGATTCACTTAACCTATGGCGCGAAAGTCTTGGTACAGATTTTGTTTTCTTTTTTTTCTCAACAAGAACTTAAGTTTTAAGCTAATCATATTAAAAGAAAGCACGTATACACATGTGCTAAAAATTAAAATGAGCAAGCTGCGAATGGTCCTTTGTCTGCGATTTTTCGTAATTGCTTTCTAATTGATGAAATCATTACTTGTACAGACTTCATGTCGATTCTTTTCAGCTGTTGTTGTATCCTTCGTTTCAACTGGTCGATCGTTTTGGGTTCACAACCACCGCCATAAGCATTTTCTTCTGAAGTCTGCCAAATTGTTTCAATAGGACGGGCTGAGAACAATTCTGTGGATTTTTTCTTTAGGTACGAAATGGATATTTTTCTCTTCGAAAAAATCGATTACACTTGCAGCATAATGACTTGATGCCAAATCAGGCCAGAATTACACTTTTTCGATATTATGATAGCTGTTCACAAACGGCATCAAACGTGCTTCAACACATTTTTTCAAATATGTTCTTTGATTAATTGCTTGCGTTTGTTTTGCAAAAAACGGTTTTGAAATGCCTTCTTCAGATATAGCGATCCAAACTAAAACTTTAGCAGGATACTTTTGAGTGCGTTTGAATTTCACATCTAAAGGTGTGATACTTGGATCTGATGTGTAGAATCCGCGATTAGTTGACACGGATTTATTGGTTTAGGTGAGATATTTTTCATCATCCATAATGAGTTCAAAATCAATGTTCAATAATGTACGATATAAACGTCGAGCACGTGTTGGCACTTCTTCGATTTGTTTTTCTGTGTGTCGCGGAGCACATTTCTTTTTTCGATACTGTATGTCCATATCAATCAATTCACGTTGAATAGTCCTTCGATGAACATTGAATTTTTGCGTTATTCTTCTTAATGAAATACCGGTCTGGTGGTTCACCAATCTTATGAGACATGCTCGTTGAATAATAGATATTTTTCGTGGACGACCACTATTGGGTTTGTCACCAATAGTACCACATGTATTATACTTCCAGATGATACGGTGGATGGTTTGACGTGGAATATTTTCTGTCAAAAAATGATTAACAGTAATATTCTTCTTTTTCTTTGCTATCGTTCTGTAGTGTTGTACATTGCGCTTCGCAAGTTGCTCTCTATCAGAACGAGGCATTGTTTTATAGAAAATAAGTGTATGCAATGAATTATAATTGATTAGAAGTTCTTTATAGGACCTCTTTAAAGAGTCACTAATGAGAAAAAATGGCCTACGTACAAGTAAAAAAATGACTAATACTTTTTACCAAGACTTTCGAACCATAGGTTATTATAATCTTTTTGCGGATTATTATTATTTCACAATCACCTTAAGATTCAGAAAGCTTCTTGTGTAGCTGAAAATGACTGGGTGAATTTGATTAAAACAGAGGTATTGCACAAATTGTTGAATCCTAGAATTTCTATTTTTGAGTTATTTTCCCTATCAGACACGAACAGCAGTACTAGCAGCATGAGATTTTAGAAATAAATGTTCGAGATGAAGTCATAGACCCACTGGAGGATCACGTACTGCTTGAGAAAATGAAGTTAAAATAGGTTCAAAGATCTCTTCTCTTGAGAGGATCAATTTTTTAAAGTAAGCTTTTATGGTTGTTGAATGAAATTAGCGCTAAATTTTAGTATAATGCGTAGCATAAGTATAGATCATATTTGCTTGTGGTCGGATCAAATTATAAATTTCGAGTGATAAAATTCGTGTTCGAATCAAATATAAAACAGTAGATTTTCTCGCATTAGAGCAGAATAATAAGTGTTGAGCCCAAGTACAAATTTTCATAGCCCTACTAGGGGATTACTAGATTAAGGGTTTATTAAGATAAGCGGGTGTGACAATAAGAAGTATTTATGACTACTACAAAAAGGGTTTATTATTTTATGCTCGCAAATAGATTACTCGGCAGCTTCAGATTAGAGGAAAAATCTATCTGAAACTCAACACATTTCCAAATTATTTAAAGGCGCCTGAACAGTTTTATTGTTTAACTTTATGATGTGAAAGAATGAAAATTTACATCGAGCCTTGAACTATGAATTTCTAGCCTCCTTTTTGAGTCATGAGTCTGTATCTAAAATTGATCAGAATGACGCTCAGTTTTTAGGTCTTGTTTTTTATGCTTCTTTTTAAATGATTTTTTCTGAAACTATACCATGCATTTCATAATCAGGGAAAACGATGTCTCCGACTCTCGTATTTCAATTGGTGGACATACCAGATCCCCAATCATTATCATTCTCAAGCTATTGGTATTAAAATTATCCCTACTTAATTATATAGCCAACAATAGTCAGACGCAATAGTGCTTCCCATCGTACGTATCTGAGTTAACTGAAATAATTCATTTTCCGTATTTGATATATAATCACTACTATATAGATTTTGTAGTAGAGCTGAGAACAAAACATTATTGATTCTTGAATTTACTTGAAAATAATAATAGCTTCGAGAAAGTAATAGAGTGAAGTAAAATAGGTATCCCTTTGAACATGATAATCATCATCTTTATGAACACATCATTCTCACGAATCATAAATAGTCTAAGTATTTTCTTGAGTACACTGAAACATGAAAGGAATAGACAAATCTGTTGCTAATATTCATTTTAAGTTTTTTAATTCTGAAAACTAAAGCGGTATGATCCGACCTCAAACTATTCACATGGAAGAATGTAACTGAATTATAAGGAAAGCTAATATTCAGACTATATTCGAAATAATTCAAGTTTAGATACAGATCTATGAATGCTAATGAGCACAAATCTAGCCTAATGAACTCTGAAAATTTTCCATTATACTATTCGATTCTATTGCATTTAAGAATGAGTATTCCTTAGTACAGCCACATGATGCACAAGCATGTTAGTTGATAAATGTTTTTCATTCACAAAAAGTAAAAACCATCCCTACAATATAATGAGTGAACTGCCAAATTCTTGTAGCGTTTCGAAAGAAGAATGGAAGAAAATACACTTCTTATTTTCAATATTCTGCGCAGCGTTTATAGTGAAGTCTATGAGAGGAGAATATCAATAAGTTTTCCCAGTCACTCGTGAAAAATTGAAAGAGATAGAAGAATTTCTTGAGATATGCGAGAATATTAAGTAGAATACTAAGAAAACTTTCATGTGCAATATTCAAATACATGCATATAATATATCATTTAGTAGAGTCTGGCTACAGCGTCAGAATGGTGTAAAAGTATTTCAGAATCTGTCTGTGACGTCACTGTATTGAAAAAGAGAGAATAACGAGGAAGTGGAAGAGTTGAATAGAGAGGTAGTAGTAGAGGGAGATTATATGAGACGAGTGTGAGGAGCAGAGAGATCCACTCCTTTTTCGCATACGTGAGTTATCATTCCTTTATTGAAGACAATACACAGACCAGCTACTTCTAGATCGTTAAGATTACAACTAAATCAAACTACTCTCACTACTATCATATCTCCCTTCGCTTTATTTTCGCCTCGCTGATTCTCAGAGAGAGAACACTGTCCGTAAGAGCATAAGAGCAAGAGACAGAGGAAATAATGATCACGCGAGAGAATGAAGAGGAGAGAGGAAAATAGAGATTAGAGAAGGAGGAAGAAAATGAA
>OENT01002932.1:0-16316 GCA_900239685.1 Rotaria macrura
TACTATGTTCCGTTATGGAGATCGATTTTTGAAGGGGGGGGGGGGGCTTAATCGTGTTGAACCTCATCAAGACAAAGTCGAAAAACAATTCAAGAAATTTTCTAAAAAATGAATCAAACAAGAGTAGGAGTTATGTACATTTTTCGAAAGAATTTTCTATATTGATACATTTTATTTTAGGTCGATTCTAGTTTAGAAAAATATCGTCGTGATGGTGAAATATTTTCTCGAACTGTAGTAAGTGACATTTGTCTTCCTATATATGCATATTTGTCTTTCGTATGTTAAGGAGCATAATGGTAAAAATTGATTATATATTTATGATGCTGGTGATTATGATCGATACGCTCGAAAAGTCATGAAAATTTTATTCTCGACCGATGAAATGAGCGAGTCAATTCTTTATGTTAATTCGACTTATGCAAAGCCTGGGCTTGATCCTGATCGTATGCGAAAATTTAAAGCTAGGTATCTTTTATTATTATTCTTAAAATAGGAGTAACTGCTATCTCAAACGATTTTCTATGAGTGAAGTGAAATATTCCTATAAACGGATAATTAGTTACGTTTCATTGATTTTTGTTCAACATTCTTCTTGGTTTTCGGCACAGATTTCAATGATCTCGATAAGAAAGCAAGCTAGTATAGAAGAATTTACGCCTTAAAGTTTTCTTTTTTAACCTAGCACTGATTCGAGATATAATATAATACAAGAGTAAATGTTCTTTAAAGCCATGCTTTTTTCCGCTTTTTATCTCCTTTTGTTTTAGATCGAATAAGTTTTTTCATCATAACTGTTGATTTAAAATGGTAATTAATTCTGCTTTTACAATTTTAGATGCAATTCGTACTCGTTTTCGCATCAGTGATTCACATTGGGACGAGTTCTTCAATTTATTTCTTCATAGATCTTTAAGCCAAATATTGTGCGACGTGCGTCGTAAGTATAAAATAGGTACACAACAACAGTAACAACAACGTGAACCTCAACCAAAATCATCGGCTTTATCATCAGCTCTTCGTTGTACAAATACCACAGCACATTACGAATAATGCGCTAATGGGTTGTAAACTTAAATAGATTATTAGTAGTAGTGGGTTTTGTATTTATTTATATTTATGCTATTGAAATTGTTTATATTGATGAAATAAATGTATCTATAACACGAGAAAACTAATTTTATTAAAATATCCCTTAAAGAGCGGGGACTAGAGAAAGAGATTTCGTTATAGGATGAGTACGAAGGTTCTCTAAGACCTTACAAGAATACTATTCGATCATACACGATCTTTTCATAAGATCATACAAGAATCGTACTGTAAGATTTTATCAGAAATGCTGGCTTTAAGATTTAAGTATGAAATCGTACAAGATATTATACGATTACCGTATGATCTCGTATTCTCATATAAGATCATGCATTAAGTTCCGACATGTTCATGCAAGGATCATATAAGATCTTGCAGTTGGATTGTTTGACCTGGGTGGCTTATAAGGTTCGATGAAAGGGTGGAGAACTCATTGTTACTGTTGCATCTTTACTCATTGGATTGAACTTGTCCAATCTTGCAATTACAAAAATTCATTCCTCTATAATTGAGTGAAAAAAATAGCGATTTGAAAACTTCTTGGAAATGTTAAGGATACCAAAAAAAAACGGCAAGTATCCAATAGAATTTCTTTTCACTGACTCAACATTATGAATGTATACTTGAAATAGCAGTCATATGTTTTGCCAACCAACACAAATTTCCAGGAATTTCAATGATATAATATCAGTATTGACTCTTTATTGATAAAAAATCAGCCAAGTTTCAATGAAATCATCGATTTTTACATTGATAATTTGTAAACTATTCTGTCTCCAAAACCGATATAATCCTATTGGAACTGGTATGCTTTTAAGAATGTAGATGAAAAAAAGAAACCTACAATATGTAGTGTGTTTACAATATCATTTAACTGAATGCTTACTTCTTTGGAATAAAAAAAAGAATATAAAAATAACGTCCAACCAATAAATCGAAAGAATGAAATCATCCTCAAATTTAAGTTGACAATTCGATTGATTTATTTTTTCTATGGTATTTTGATTGATGTCTCTGAGACAACGTAGAACTGGTTTCGCATCGACTTCTTTTTTGTCTTAGTTTACACATACAACCCTTACAATAGATAAATAATGTTACAAGCTAATTGTTGGTTTAGGTACTTGTGAAGGATACAATTGATTCGTCAAAGGTCTTGTTGCAATCTTAAATTGACCATTTATTTATCTGAAGATTTCTTCAATACTTGTTATTTTGTCTGAATGCTTTGTAGCTTACAAAATCATTTTATCTTTCTCATTCTACATTAATCAGGAGTGATGAACATACGAAATATTAGAGAAAATTAGAGGAAAAAAATCAATATTTTCGTTATCTACTATTTGCATTGGACCATAGAATGTGCTTTTTTGCGGCTTATTTACTTCAAAATCTTGCAAACGAAGGATGATAATTCTCGCTGTTTTGATACGAGTAGTAGAGAAAGACCAGTTTTTGTTGTTTTGAAGTCAGATACAAAGAAAAAAGTGATAGAGACAATATTTATTCTAATCCTTTCGGCTTAGTTATAGTTTACATCGGGTGAATCTAAATTACAACAATATTTTTTTCGCTCATTCAAGTTGTTTTTTGATAAAAGACGAAGACTTACATTAGTCTTGTTATTGTTATCATCGTTCAATAGTATCGAAACATAATTTGACAACCGACTGTTTAAAAGTATGATCAACGATACTACGAAAAAAGTGAGTTTCTTTCATCATGAATGAATAGATAGATTTTTAAGACAGTTCACCAAGCAACAAATTCGATTAAACCAACAACTGAGAAAATCTTATGAAAATATGAAATGAATAGTAATCGAACAGACGATCGTAGCTCGATAGAACATAAACTCTGGTTTCGATAACTTGGAAAGCCTATACTTCGTAGCGAAGACATTCAGTCGGTTTATCGATGATAGATATTTATAATAGCGGTCGTTATATTATATTTTAAATTTCATTTCGATGTACGATGTTTTTTTTCTCATATAAAACAATCGGTTTTCATTCAACTCGTTGTTTGATGCAGCAAAGTTATATTATCTGTTTATTTATTATGTCCTCCAAGTTTAGTAATACGTACCTAATATTTAATTTACCCACTGCTGAGAGAGCATAAAAAATATCATCGAAATATGTGATCGAATATATTGTCAAATTAATTATTTGCATAAGAAAAATGTCAAATCATATTGACATTAGAGGATCATGACATGTATCATAATATGAATCTTTTCTTTATATGTTATAATAGTTTCTCTCTACAACTTGGCACGTGATTTGGTTTTGAATGACCATGAGCCCTCTTTTGTTTTCACAATAATATTAATCTTAATTTCAAAATCTATTATTGATTGACACAAATGATCTTTATATTAAAACAATACATATGATGACCTTCGTGCAATTCTAACTATTTTAGAATCGAACAATATCCATTGAAACCATTGTTGCTGACGCCAATGCTATTTGCAACGAAATGCATTCAGTATTGTTTTTTCTATTTCATTCGTATTTTCGAGGTGGAACGTGCGATTTATATGTTATTTTCAGATTGAATTCGCTCATTGAATGTTCTATTCTTTGGAAATCTTGTAATGATTCACATATGCTTTCATGAATTGATCATGTTTATTCGTGATTATAACTTACTGATTTCTCGAAGTAAAAGCAATGGAAACTCTTCAAATATCGAAAAACAGCTTTTTTCTAATCTATGTGAGGAAGCACGTCAGGTACACATGGAGATGCGTAATGACTAGTAGAATTATAAAGTTTTTCTTTCTAATTAAACAGCCGTAGAAAGACTCTCATCGTTTTGATCTGTTCTAATTGGAACAAAACTATCCCTTTAAGATCTCACCTTTTCTACTGTTGCTGGTAGATTTGTTTTCTTTTACTCTATCTAAGTATATTGCAGTTCAGAGTTCTCGTTCCAACAATGCACGAAGAAAACAGTGAGTTTAGGAAATCCTTCGGACAGAAACATAGAAAACAAAGGCTCGAATCGTCTACTTCTCAATTACATCTATATTTTGAATTTGTACTTGATTTCTATTAACTTTGACTTCGAAGATTAAAGTAAAAATATTTTTACAACGACAGAATACAGCAAACCGGACTTTTAACACATCCTCTATTTGTTTCATCAGAAGAATCGGGGTTAGCGGAAAACGCCAAAATAGAAAATAATAGCAAATGAAAATGTGAGCATAACACTGCGATTATGTTGCCATATAAAATCAGCAAAATTCAGTTCAGACAATTGATCTTAAGTGAGCATGGTCGTTCCGAACACATTTGAATTCCATGTATCATTTAAGAAGCAAATCAACTCACACAGGATTCATTACCAAGTTCACCTTTGTTAATTAATAAGAAAAAAGGGCATCCTATCATATTTTTCTTAGTCAGGGCTTCATTTTATTCTAGAATATAGAAATGCGTATAGATCTTATCCGATCGTCAATATGTCTCTTGCATACTTTATTCGGAATTAATAAAAATACTTTTAACATGTATATCAAGAATGGACTAACGATGCAGAGATTCGCCTAGGTGAATTTTCCTATCGATCTTTTTCTTTTCACCTGTTTATATTTTCAACGTTTTCCATCGAGAGCTAAGTTCCGAATAAATTCTCTCTATATCCTAGATGAATATGTTTTCAAGAATTAACGAAATCTATGTTGATCCGTTTTTTCTTCCAAAAATATATTTCATAATGCATATTTCACGTCGAATGGGCTAAGAGAGAACAGTTAGATCAAGATCGAACTAGATTTATTCCTACTTGGAATCAATTGAGATTTTGAAAGTGTATTCGATCATGTGCATGTGCTGCAAGTAGATTCCGTCGGATTTTCATACTAATTAGAAGTATTATATAATCGAAGAATCATAAATGTGCATGTCACAATCTCACCAAGAACCAGTTTTTTGTGCTTTAAATCTTAGTTTCATCATTCAAATGCTGAAGTGGCTTCAACATCTGACGATGTAGATCATACAGAGAATATTGATGCAGACGTATGTTACATAACATAAAAGCATCGATTAGTGTTCTAAGTTTAAGTTCGCAGGAAAACAAGCATCAATGGGATCGTCCACTTGAGTTTGTCCTATCGCTTATTTCAAACTCGGTTGGTCTTGGTAATGTCTGGCGCTTTCCCTATCTGGCAGCCCAAAATGGTGGAGGTCAGTTTCTACCCGACTAGGTTTTTTTGTCTTGATTATCATGAAATTTTAGGGGCTTTTCTCATACCTTATTTCACACTATACTTTTTGATCGGAGCTCCACTCTATTACATGGAACTCGCTCTCGGTCAATTTACAAGTCGAGGTCCAGCTACGGGATTTGTTCTCGCCAGAGGCTGGCAAGGTAACTATTGCAAATCTTAATTATCATTTATGACGATCGAATTTCACTCAGGTATTGGTTTTTCTATGGTTCTCAACAGCATTCTGGGTACTCTTTATTACAATGTTCTCATCGCTTGGGCTCTCTTTTACTTCATACTTTCGTTCCGAAAACAACTCCTCTGGGCTGGTTGTAGTAATAAGTGGAATACCGACAATTGCTTTGTACCTGGATCTAAAGATAATATTGTAACCATTAATGGTACAATATGGAATTGTACTGCGACATTATATCCAAATGCCAGCCTTTCCGAATGCATACAAACTAATATTACTCAAAGAGTGACTGCTGCCGAAGAATTCTTCTAGTAAGCTGTCTGAATAAACATATTTAAATGCAATTTGCTTGCGTTGTATTTTCATCATTATTATCAATCAGTCTTTTTATCTATTGTCTTGAGCAATCATGAAAGTTTTTTGTTTCTTAAATTTGATCTTTCAGCCGATTGCTTTTGAACAAGAGTTCAAGCTTCGATGACTTTGGCGTTCCCGGTCTTTACATGTCTCTTCTATTGCTCGGAGCTTGGCTCATCATTTGTTTGTGCATTATTCGCGGTGTGAAATCATCGGGCAAAGTGAATGACTTAGAACTTTTTCTTCTGACTGTCTCTTAATGTTTCTCATTTTAGGTGGCTTATTTCACAGCTATCTTTCCCTATATCGTTCTACTAGTACTTATTATTTTTACGGCGACATTGAAAGGAGCTGGTGAGGGTATTCGATTTTATATCGTGCCCCGATGGAATCTCATCGGTAAATTTCAGGTAATATCGATTGAAAAATCTTGTTTAGATATAAGAATAAATGAAATACAATAGAGCTTTAAAATGAAAATGTACAAGAGCATAAAAAGAGATCGATGTTTCGTTGTTAGATTGACTTTATAGATCACACGTTTTTTAGATATGGCAAGCAGCAGCTTCACAAGTATTCTTCTCACTTAGTCTCAGTTCTGGTTCACTTATCGCATATTCAGCTGCTAATAAATTTAATAATAAATTTTTCAAGTAAGTCAATCTTATTTCTTGGATTTTTCAATTGACTCGAACTCGATGAATAGACAAATGTGTATTGTGGTTTCATGTGATTGTTTCACTGGTGTCTTTGCTGGTTTCGCTGTTTTCGCTACCATCGGTTTTCTTGCTACTTCGTTGGGTGAATCAGTAGAGAAATATGCAACATCATCCGGACCTGGCTTAGCGTTCATTACCTATCCAGAAGCTCTTTCAAAAATGCCTGTTAGTCCGTTTTTCTCTGTCATATTCTTTTTGATGCTTCTTGCTCTTGGACTTGGATCCCAGGTAAGTCTATCGTGTGTTCATTGTTCGTGCACTCGTTTTTTCTTCGATAAGTTTGCTGCTACTGATGTACCAATCACTGCTCTCATGGAATTCTTTCCATCGTACGCAAAGCGGCGATACCTTCTAGTTATTATTACTTGTACAATATTCTATCTCGTCAGTCTACCCTTTGCATGTCCAGTAAGAGTAGTTCACTATCAGTCAAATTGAACGAAGACAACTTCAATCATTCTCTGTAGGGTGGCATCTATCTTTTCGAATTGTTTCAAGAGTACACGGCGAATATATCACTGGTTCTCATTGGTTTTTTTGAAGTAACCACCATAGCCTATGTTTACGGTCTGGTTTTCTATATTAGAGTTTTCATTGAAGAAGAAGCAGCAGAACTTCATATATTATTTCAGGTTTCAATCGATTTATGAGCGACGTGAAAATGATGTTGGGAAAACGAGCTGCAGAGTACTATCTATTTGTTACATGGTGCATCACTGCCCCACTACTGACACTTGTAAGTCTATTTTATCTTTCATAGAGAATAAATCGATTTCTATCATTTTTTGCACTTTTGCTTCAATCATAAATTGATTAAATCTCATCTGATTACCTTTCTCATGTGTGAACTCAACGAATTGCGTAGTTCAATTGAAAAAAAATACAGTATAAGGGTTGATATCGAATTCTCAAGAGATTCACCATCTCATAGTAAATTTATATGTATGAATACGGTAACTTACCTCGGGAAAAAAGGTAAAACTGACATGAGTTCATAAAGTTCATACCAAAGATGTAGAACAAGTTCTAGTAGAACAATTAAATGTACCGTAAAACTTTCATATAGTGAACATGCGAGAGAGCTTTCAAAAGTATTCACAATTCAGAAGCGTCTATTTTTGAGAGGCTTCCGGTATTTTTTCAAATTAGTTTTACAGCAGCCAAAGCATGTATCTCACTTTATATATCCAGTATATGTCGTATGGAAATGTGTCGAGGTCAACGTTTTTACTCAATATCTGAAAATTCTTTCCGCTCCCGCGAATCGTTTTCGATAAAGATCATGAGAAATTTTCTGTTGGTCACACCCTAGTTGCAATAAATAGAAATTATCTTATGCTTGAGTTCGCAGAAAATCAATCATGAATTGTTGTTGTTTCATGTATACACAAATAAATTAGCTTTATCTTTCTTATTGCTTGATCTATACTCTCTCAATTGTCTTTCTAATGCAGCATATGTGACTTACTGATCCTTTCAGTACATATTGTTACGTGAATCTCTGCTCAAGATAAAATTGAGTGTTTCAACTTTCTTTCTGTGTTCATTTGGAAGGACGTTAGAATTGTTATTTTGCTTTGAATTATGCATAATTTAGATACTTAAAAATTTAAATAAGCTCAAGTTTTTATAAACGCTTTTGAGAAAAATAATGTGAAAGTCGCATAGTTTTCGTTGTATCTTATACGTATAGTAGACAGAAAGTTATTGTTCATATTTGTTGTTAAGGTGCTCACGATTGCCAATCTGCTGAGCTCTTCAACTCTAAAGCAAGAAGCCAGTGCTGGATTTCCAGAATATACATATCCAGCGTGGAGTACTATATTGGGCTGGTGTATCTTTGCCTTTTGTGAACTTCCAATTCCACTCGTCTTCGTCATAACTTACATAAAAGAATATCGAAAACTTGTTAAACAAAGACGGGTTTGTTTTATTGTTTGTATGTTTCCTCGTCTGTTTCTATTTTAAATTTATTAAAGGAAAATAGCCGATGGACTTCGCACTACGATAGAATATTGACCAATGAATTTGAGCCGAAGCCATTTTACCTCGAGGCATTAACAGCAACTACTTTGCCTGCACCTACTTGGGGACCTAGAATGAGAGTTCATCAATATGGTGCTTATGCTCATTTGAATAACAATAGAAATAACAGGAATCTGCCTCTTCAACATCCCTACGCCGTCGACTCATCACGAATCAGAAATGCAACAGACAATATTACGGATGCTATCGATTCAAATTTTAGTAAAAACTTGCCAATGGACGATGATTATAACGATATTCAATCTGATAGGTTTTAAACAACGTTGTTGATGAACTCACCGAACGAATTTTCGACTAAATACAACTGAATTTTTTCACAAGCCGAAAGATAACTGAGATGACATATTAGCCGATTCAAATCATTTGTATACACCATCTGTTTGCATAGAAGTCTTCTCAAAACTGAAAAAATAGCGGTGATAAAGATATCAACTAGGAAAATTGATCTCACAGAATAGTTTTGAATGTTGAATGCTACTCGAATTGTCATAGGAGGACCTAAGGAAATCGATACGCGTTACAATGACGTCCAGTCAAAACAATTGTGCGAATACACGATCAATTCTGCATACAGACGATTGTCCATGACTTTGATTGAATCGTGAACTAGAATGGACATCTAAAATCATTTAGTAGGAAACATCGTAGTTACAATGCATACATGTCAAGAGTTACTGTAAATAGCATATTATAGCCGTCAGTCGCACATGACAACATCCATATCAAGCTCTCCATGCACATTATTTGTTGCCATTAGAGTTTTTCGAAATCGCAGTAACTTCACTCTAAATCCGACTTTCTGTAGTTTAGCACAAATCTTAAACATTCGTACTCCTCTGAAACCAAAAAGAATATCAAACTCGATTAATACAAGCAATCAGTTAAATAAAGATCATGAAATCAAGAAGAATACTTCAGCGTCGACGACCACTGATAGTATCCACGTTAATCATTTCTTTTATTGTCTTCTCAGCGTTAGACTATCGAGTATGCAACGAATTCAATTTATATTAATGCTAGTACGTAATTCTCAAGACATATCCTGGAGATTTTATTCTATAAGACTGAATATAAATGTGTATCAGCTCGACTCTTCTTTTGATAGATAAAAAATTAGTCTAAATGTGAACAGGATGAAACTATAGTTCTTGATCTCTCTGTAATTGATAAACGAAACGTACATAATTATTACCCAAATGAAACTTGACCCTCTTACAGCATTGAAAAGCAAATGATTGACTATTATCTTATGCATACGATGGTGGTTTTGTTCTTTTCGTGGATTTTCTAAAGTTTTGTCTAGTTCTTGACTTGGTAAATAACCAGGGATATACAAAATTATAAACGCATCAACGAGGATGCATGATGTAATGAAGGCTTTTCACTTAATTGAAACAGTACATAACATTGTATTCAACCAGGTAATAATAAACTTTCTTCGAAAGTTTAATTTTTCAATATTCTTATGGTATAGATTGTCAAGCAAAGTTAGATAATATTAAATCATAGCGGAAAAACATAGTTTAATAGCTTTCACTCTTTTAAGGTAGAACCCTAAGAAAGCGAAACAAAGCTAGGCATCGAAAAAACCTTGCACTCATGAATCTGAATATTACATTCTCGGAATTAGTTTATTTTTGTTGTTTCTCACATGACTGGATAGAAGAGATCTGCCGAGAATGCCTAACCCCGATTTTCACCTCGACTCCGTCGGACTTGAGATCGGTTCAAAAATTGAAGATTTTCCAAGTCGAACAAGTTGATTCCGCAGGTCTCTAGTGGGTAGTCCCACAAAAAACACTACCTATGGATGCTTTTTGATTTAGTTTCCATTCATCTTCAAAAGAGAAATAGAGTGTTTCTGTGTTTCAATTCGAAGTGACAAAAAATATTACATGATTATATAATAATGCTGCAGTAAAGCTGTATTAGCCATTGAAAAAATTAGAAGACGACGGGGGAAACAATAATCACTACACTGAAGTTTCGAACTACATTGAATCGTTCGACAGTGGAATCAAGGAATAGAGAAAGATGACAAGTCTTGACAACATAACGGAATTCCGTCTAACATTGGGTTTCTCTCAAGGGGGAAACATCTTTTTCGTCGTTTTTGTAGTAATGAAATTTTGGCGTAGATTCTGATTTTGTCCAAATTTTGTTGTACTCCTAACTACTCCTTTGTGTTGTTCGTCGATTCGTGGCAGATAAAACATTTTCACATCTGTTACTGAACTTTGTGGAATTATTTCCCGGGAGCCTCATTTTCACTGTTTTTTGTACAATTTTGAGAATTTCGCTTGGTTGCAATGGAGTTTTCTAAATTTTTTTCGTACTCCTAGCTACTCCTTGATGCTCTTCATGAATTCGAGAAGAACTCAATATCCTCACAGTCACTTTGGAATTTTGCGAAGCTTTTTCAGTTCCAAAAGCTCATTTTGGCTGGGATTTCAGTGAATAAAATTTCATATCTAACCAATGAGTTTCTCTGCGTTTTTCTTGTACTCCTAGGGACTCCTTCAGGCCTTCTATTTGTTGATATTCTCCATTAGATTTTCCAAGCTTGCATTTATCTAGAAAACTATAAAGTCCAAAAACCATGATGTTTCCCCCTTGGTTTCTCTTCAGTTCTGTTCTGAAAGTTGAAAAAGTTGTTAACACTAAGGTGCGCATTGAGACAATTTAACTGAACCTATTTTAATCGTTTCTTGGTGACGTAAATAGAAAAAAAATGTCCGAAAGAATTTTGGAAAGAAGTGTGACGCTCTTGGTCACGTCTAATGGAAACGCTTAAACCTCTTATTTTTATTTTGAAAATGAATGGAAAATAAATCAAAACACATCCATTATTGGTATCTTTTTGTGGGCTATCCTTCTGTGAGTAAGAAGCAGCCAAAATAAACGAATTCCGAGAAAGCAGTATTCAGATCCATGAGGGCGACATTTTCTGAATACAGTCGTAATGAGAAACAAAACTTTTCTTGCGAAAGTACAAACATTATAGATTTACCGACACTTATTCTCATTTATCAGCTGTTGGACGCGTGTTTTCTTTGTTGATTTTTACCTCTTTTATTCTTAAGTCGTCGAAGGTTTGTTCTCTGTTCTTGGTCATGTTAGGCCGTAATAAGCGAGTGGAAGTTTTTTCTGTGCTCTGACATCATTATTGTGTTTTTCGCCGATTTTTGTGCGTATTGGCTGATATTCTCATTCGTATATAAGACATAGTCTAGTACATCATGTTTTATTCTTTTTGAAAATTACGTTCCAATATCAGCATTCTTTCATAACGTCACTATGACTGTTCGCATCGTTTCTTATAATATATTAGCATCCATTCTTGCCAATCGGCCGGCCCATTATTTTAAATGTCAACCTGAATATCTTCAAACGGAGCATCGATGGAAATTGATTGAATCTCATTTAGAGCAAGAAATGATCCAGCATGAAAATACAATCATTTGTTTACAAGAATTAACGTTGACCATTTTACCAAGGTTTGAATTATTTTTTCGTCGATTGAATTACACATTCTTTCATCATCTTTACGCCGAGCGACGCAAAGATTACATGGGCGTGGGCATGGCTATTCCTACTTCCATGCCAGTTAACTCAATATCTTTCACCAACATTGGAGATTATATAAGATCTGCTAGTAAATCTCTGGAAAGAAATGCTAACATTTTTACTTGGGGATGGAACACGTACCAATATGTGATGAGCAAATTTATAAGCTTTGCCACTGATCCATGGGAAACTGCTATAGCTAGACCCAATACACTGATCTGTATCGAAGTCGTTGTACAAGATGCACCAATATTAGTTGGTACATACCATATGCCTTGTCTTTACAGAAAGCCCGATGTTATGACTATCCATTCTTCGATTGTAAAAGATTTAATGTTTCAGTTAGCAGCTGGAAAAGATTTTATTCTAGCAGGAGATTTCAATATCAAACCAAGAGATCTATGTTATAAGGGTTTGACAGAAAAAAATGTCGCTGGATGGGATTTACCCGTATCGAACACTTATGAAATCTTTTATCGACCTAATACTGAACAAGTATTGAAAAGTGCGTACCGCGAGAAAAATGGAGTCGAGCCTGTGTACACAAATTATTCTCATACGCCATCGTCACCAAACTTCTGTGCTACACTTGATTACATCTTTTTTAATGGTTCTATCACGATAGAAAATGTGTTGGAATTGCCAGATCATCCTTCTGGTGAATCCTATCCGGATGAAACGCATCCTTCGGACCATCTGATGATTGCAGCAACATTTCGCTTATCCTAATCTACGAAAAAAATCTTTTCGCTCGTTTTCTGATCTTGTCATCAAAATAAAGTCATTTTTAAAACTGTCAGCTTGAAAAATTTAAGATTCTATTTTTAAAACTACTCTTAACACACAACAAATTACGTTTGAGGAAAGTTGATATGACTAAAAACATATGCAGTCTCATTTTCCTAAGCTTGCTTGTATGAATGTGGATAAATGTTTGCATGTCTTCCTTATCTAACGAGTAACAAGAATGGCATCTAACTATACATTCAACGCACTCCGCCTATGAGATTTCCATTTATTTTCGCTTCTAGTTCATATTCACTTCATCAATAATGCATAGGATCTGTATAAGCATACATGTTCATCATCATGGGAACCTATGAAACCGATCAAGAGCGATGCCTATACTGTTTAGTCCATGGCTGTATAGACACTTTGTTTCAGATAATCGGCATTGTTGATAAAAATTTTTCTGATCTCTCGGTTTCCTTATTCCATCTGAAATTTTTCATACTCAAAAAATATCTACATTTTTTACTAAAATATAACAAAATGTTTCTGGAATTATTTCACATATGTATTTGAAGTTGTGTCACGTTGAAAATCAACATCCGGTAAATTTCTAATATAGAATTTCTTGTAATATTTAAGAGTTCCCGAAGAAGTAGAAGTGTTTTTCACATAAGATGCTGTCTGCGCCATTTCTACAGCTGCAAACGATGTGGTTATCATTAAAAGGAAGAGCAATTATGCGTTGTCTCTTCACTCTGAATGCTCTCGATTGGAAAGACTTGAATAATGGTTCAAAATATAATCATACAGCCTTGAAAGAAAAAATCCTTCTTTGATCTATGCTCTCGAGGAGCATAGTCTGATTTATTCATTTTGCTCGGTGAAAACTGAGAAAATCTACACATTACAAAAACATCATGGTTCTGGTTCAACAAGAATCCTTTCAATATTTTCTAAAAATAATCCTTGAAATTGTTCTGGTTCAAGTTGTGGCAAGGTCAATGATAAAATGTATTCAACATCGGATTGTACAACAATATTTGTTAAATCTAAGTAAAATCCGATGAATCTCTGTGGATCGAGATGATCACGTGTATTATAACTTTTATTCACAACGATTGAACTATTGTTAATGCGAGCAGTTATATTCCATTGATCATTTGGTTTCAGAATGGATATAAACAACAAAAGACGATGGGGTCCTAACCACGAGGCATCATTCAGTTCTTTGTCTGTCCATTCAATAGGATATTCTAGTTGGCGTTGTCTTAATTGTTTCAACAGTAGATCACTGATTTTTATTGAATTATTAACAATTTCTGCTGAACGCGGCAAGTATAAGCCAGGAAACGATAAACGGTCGATCAACTTAATGACTTGATCGTTTTGTTGAAATCGCCTTTCTATTCCATTTAGAAGAACATTCGATATCAATAATCGATTGGGTAGAATGATAAATATTGAACTATCTGACTGGGTACCGGCTTCGCCAAATACACCATCGATAATCAAAATATTTTTTTTCGTTAGAAAAACTTGTCCACTTATGCCAACAAGAATGGGTCGATCGATCGTTGTAATAAAAATTGATTGATAAACTGTAACACTTTGACCATCTAGTACAAAATGATTCGTTTGATTATATTCTATGAGTTGTAGAAATCGTTCTTGTGGATAAATTTCTTTCAATAACCAGAAGCCTTGATCTTGTGGAGTTTTAAGATTTAATTTTCCATCAAATAAAATCTCTCTATAACTTTGTTTATACGATGGATTAAATAAAAACAAATATCCATCGAAACCATTTGATTTCATCAATGACCAATCCTGTTCAACATTGAACGGTATAGCACGGCGAATTTCTTCGATGTGTTCATCGGTCCAGCTTAACCAATAGGACCAAAATTCTATGAAACTGCGAGGTAATAAATAAAATTCTTGGGTATCCCGTGCTGGTATCATCGTGTGAATGAGATTTAGACCAGCTGTTGCTACGTTAGACAGTAATGAATAAGCAAAACCCATTAAATCAAAATCTCTTAAGTTATTGTCAATCCAAGGTAAACTTCCACTCGATGAGTAACGTTCTGTTTGATGCCCAATAAAACCTGGAATCGAATTCATTGACGCAAAATGCTCTAAACGCAATTCGACGTTTCCTTGACGCATAAAATCTGCAGATATTTTATCTGTGTGTAAAGATGGATATAAAATTGGATATGTTTCGGGATTTTCATCACTAAGCAACGGCGACGTATAACCATTTAAAGTTATCCATGACCATGGTCCATCGTATTGTGAAGCATACCGATGATCCATAATTAAATACGGTAAAGCAACAAGTAATTCACTACGAATCCATTGCCAACCGCGCCATTGGCTGTATTCCGTATTTTGAGTGTCATAGAAGAAATTATAATCCCATGAATATCCACCAATGCCTATAGAACAATACACATGACATTTCACCTATTGAGTTTATCAATGCCTTTTATTCCCTCTACTGAAAGGAGGGTCTTACGAAAAATGAGTTAAAAAAGTTCGTTCGTGTGTGTGTGTGTTCGTTAGTTCGTTCGTTCGAACAGAACGAAAAAATGTTTTTTTGACCTTAGATTACGCAATTCGTTGTATCTGCAGAAACTCAGTCAATCAGGTATTTTTTCGATTGGGTGATCGACCAATAGGATTTTGAGGGTGGGGAATTCAGCCAATGAGGTGTTTTTCCGATTGGGCGATCGACCAATAGGATTTCGAGGGTGGCGAATTCAGCCAATCAGGTGTTTTTCCGATTGGGCGATCGATCAATAGGATTTCGAGGGTGGCGAATTCAGCCAATCAGGTGTTTTTTCGATTGGGCGATCGACTAATAGGATTTCGAGGGTGGCGAATTCAGCTAATCAGTTGTTTTTTCGATTGGGCGATCGACTAATAGGATTTCGAGGGTGGCGAATTCAGCCAATCTCTGAGACTTTGTGTTTCGTTTGAATGATTGTAGTTCAAAAGGCTCTGTTTTCGTGGTGTGGAATGCTTTGCACCTGGTTTTGGTTGTATGCGATACTTAGATGGGAATTTCCCGCAATGGGTGTCTTTCTAACTCCACAGTAGAACCTATCCTATTTGGGTTGATTTTCTCTCAGTCAACAGTTAGAGCGGTGAAGTATGTCTGTGGTGAAATGGTTCGTGGAGCCATAAGTTCAGCTTTGTGAATTGGGGAATAGGTGAATTCACCTGGACGGAAGTTGGTTGCGTCGTCTGTCCGCACTTTCTGCTAAAATGCTCATGTAATTGAGCGATCACTTATTTCAGTGCCGTCATCTTAGGCAGCGGCTAGCCGTGAGTGGCGCCCCGTAGGGGTGCCGACGAACGACTAGCCGCTTGTTTGAAT
>OENT01002933.1:0-16315 GCA_900239685.1 Rotaria macrura
TGAGATGCAATCAAGTATTTTTATAGTTCTTACTAGGAGTTAGCACCATAGTGTAGATTTCTATTAGAATCATTCATGTTTCTGATCTAGTAAATATTCGTAAAATTAATTTTCACATTTAGAACCAACAGATCTCAATCTGGATGAAAAACCATTTGATTTAGAATAATTGGAAAGGAATGCACGAGAAATTCTTTTCTTGGAAGGCTGCTTTAAAGAATCTCAAATGAAAGTACTCGTCAAAAAGAGTACGAATTTCCAGAACGAGTACTCTTAGAAAATATTTGAATAATCAATGAATCTCCTGTGTACACATACTGATCTTCTATTCTAAGAACTATTCGAATAACTAATCAGCGTGATTTTTTCGTATAATATTAAAGGAAAAGCTACTCTCTCACTACAAACATCGAAATAAAAATTAGAGAATTGAAGAAAACGATGTGATGAACTGAAAAAAATATGGCTCATGATAATAAGGAATTCATTATTTCATTGGTGTTCTCTTCTGACGGCAAACTAAACGACTACAATGAATGATGACGAGTTCAAGATAGATGACAATGAGGCTATTTTTCATCTTTAATTTTTAGGTTGTCCAATGAGATAGAATTATTTATATAAATATGTGTATTAATACGTATTGGTTTCAGCTTGAATCACATGGATTTAGGTATACAAATCATACGTCACCATAGAATGGTTTAGATTGAGCTTAATATGTTATGGATGAAAGACAATAACTGGCTGTGGTTACCAATCGGTAACGATTTTTAAAAGGAAGATAAGGTGTGGACAGACTACAAAAATTTTTTTTTGTTCTGTGATTATCTTTTTTCTAAAATTTCCGAAGTATTAGATATGTAGTGAATCGAAAGATACATTTTGTTTTTTTGCCTATTATAACGATTGCAGCATACTTTCGCATCGAGTTTTACAACAACATTGGCTAGTATATTTTTCTTTTCTTTTCTTCTCTAGATACTTCATCATAGTCAGTCTTTGGAGATTTCTGTTGCTTATTTTACCGTACATCTCTAAGATATAGAATAGAGTCTTCCTCGTTCATGATGTGAAAACAGTTCGCAAGTTCTATTATTTTCAATAATAATGGTACTATTTAGTTCCTTTTTGAAATAATTCAAAGAATGCGGGGTGCAATTGTATGTTAGAGACTATCTTCCAAAAAACGTGAGTCTAGTATTCAGGTCCAACGTAGAAGAGTCCCTTGTTATGATAATATATTTCGTTCAGATCTTTTCAAGAATTAATTAGAAAAAAGCTTGTTAGCGCAGTCCCTGTGGGTCTAAAATGTCGAACTCACATAATTCTTTCGTAAAATATTCCGAGCGCTTTGAGTGTCTGCGATGGATGGGGGGGGGGACGTTAATGAGGAGGAGGGGTACGTAATGGAGGATGTCTGTAATGGAGTGGGAAGGGGTTGGAATCCTCAAAAACTTCTCCCTAAAACTTTCACTCACAATTTTCTTCGAAAATATATGTGAGTTCCACAAAACAGCAAAAGCAAATCAACCTACAGCAATCTAACTTAGTTTATTTCTTTGGAATGACAAGGATGAAAAAAATGATGAAGAGACCCGAGTCACTGCTAACCTGCTGAATCCAACTAATTGAAAACTATTCAGATGAAACTTAGACTTGATCTGCAAACCTCACCCTCCCCAACCTATCATATTTTTTGTTTTCTCTGTTATTATATTCCTGATAATTTGTTTTTAGCTCTTCAGCGTCTGATCGTGCTTATTTCCTCCTTCCTCATAAAATGTTTTCTTCACTCTTATTCCTTTTTTTTCTCTGCTACTTTCATCTAATATGTTTCTCCCCTTATTTTCTTGTTATTGTGTTTCCTTTTCTATTCCTTTGTATCCTAAGTGCTCATGAACGTAACAACAATAATAGTTTACTAAAAAAACACTTTCTCCCGTGAAAAATTGAAAAAACATTTATTCGAACGTGAATTCTCTGGAAAATAAAAAATATAATTTAAGAAGAAAATTGACTCAATTTTCGATTGTTTCTACGATCAATCATAAAAAATGATAAGAGTGTGTTTGTCTAGCAAACAACCGCTAACTTGAGCAGCGCAAAAATTTTAATCAAAGCCAACGTCCTTCTTTACAAATGCCAACTCATCACCATGTCAGAGCCTTATATATGAAACATATACATTTCATACACAATTCGTATCTAAACACAGTCATATAAGCATTAACAATAACTTGCATGTTATAAAGTAATTGTGAAATGCACACGTAGATACTAAATTGCACCTTCATGATGCTAGCTTCATACATGCTTTTCTCTCATTTAAAAATTGACATGATCGTTATCTGCAAAGCATATAGAAACATTGGCTGCTCAATTTAATCAATACAAATGGAATCTTTCGCATATTCAATGTCTCATCTTTTGATGAACACCCATGTCCTCAAAATCACTAAAAACTCGATGATTTTATCGCAGGATATTAGGGCGATTAATCATGATATAATCATTCAAACAGATGATTTTTACCGATACTTTTTTCGATTTTCAACTGAAATCATGATTTATTTATGGTTGCCTAATCATAGGCTCTCCATTAAAACAGCTAGAAAAAAACATTTTCTCGTACAGTTTTGATAAGTACAGAAGAGGTCTCTTTGTTATCTGATCAAGTTCTTTGAGAACGACTTCGTCTTTTAATAAATACTCATGCTTAGTCAACGTGTTCCAATTCTCGGTTAAATACCTTGAAGAAGATTCGAACAGACGATGATGCATTTTCGAAGTAGGGAGTATTCTATGACACTATAATTACATGTATTTCATTCTGGTGAACGCTCTAGTAATATATATTGAGCAGAACTTTGTTACAAAAATAACCAGCAGTGCCTTTACTGTAAAGTCTATGGATAAAACTTTCACGCTACTTTAAAATAAATTCGAATGATATTAATTTATATTGAAAAATTAAATTTATTTAGAACTTGTATCATCACCAGTTAATTTATTTTAATAGAAAAGCTACTGTTATTCATATCTATGTTTGAATATAAATATTTTTTATAATCTACAGTTGTGAACGTGAATAATGAAAAAATTATTTTTGACTTGATATATTCGTAAATAAAAATCCAGGAATAAATTAACACTCCCAAGTCATTTTTAATACGAAAATATATTCCAGTACTTTCCAAAGATATTTTTTGTAATAATACAAGGAATACACTAGTCATGACACTTTCACAAATAATTTAAAAACAAAGCAATAAGAGCATAGTTAACATTTGGGTGTAGGTGATAGAAGATTGGTTTTCACTGCCAAAGCACATCTACCCTTATCCAAATGGAATCTGAATCAAACCTATTCTAATTGAACTTATGGGATTCGTTTTCGTCTCTGATTCGAATGCAAGGTACAACTGATGAATATTTTACAAGTTCGGTGGTTGAAAAATAATTTATAGAATTTAGTAAGAGGGGAAAAATTCTCACTGAGAATTTATGTGAAAGAGAAGAGAAAAGGAAAGGTGATAATAATCTTATTCTTGGTTAACTGATTACACGTATTTTCTAAAATTAGTTGCAGTGATTGAAAGAAAGAAGCTACAATTGTATAAAGATTGAAAATTAATCTTCGTTTGTATAGGCATTGAGAAATAAAAATTTGTGTTGAAATTTGACAACAATTCCTGACACAAGCCAATCATTGTAATTGATTATGTAATTTAATTCAACACAGAGCAACAAAATAAGACGATATGAACAAGTTCTTTTATTTTTATCTCAACTTATAAACCAATAATTAATGAATCAGAATACTGTCCTCTAGCGTAACATAACACTTCAAAATAAGTTATTTTTTCGATGAAAATATCTGAAAATCTGAATTTAGTTTCGACCAATCGCAAAACTCAAAATAATCGATGATTTATAACGATACGTCTGCGACACTAAACAATCGACGATTAATCGCGATACATTTATAGTACTGAAAATATTGTTGTTTAATCGACATACATCAGAAATACTATAAATTCATCGATCAATCGCGATTAATCGTTAACATTTATGCGAATCGCAATAAATCATCAAAATTTAGGCAATTTTTGAGACATGGGCGTGCATCAAAATGTCTGAACATAATCCAATGAGAGATTACTCATGTGTTTCAGTTGAAATACATATATGGTAAGGTACTACAGCAATTTTCAAGAGAGATTTTGTCAAGATAGGATCTTGTAAGAAGTATTTCTCATCGATATTCATAGTCATACCTAGTCAGTACACGATATTACGACAATCCATTATATTCTATAATAGCTTCATTTTAGAATGCTTTTCTTAGCATTTCCACGTGAAATCGAAACTTAATTTGAGAATTTCTCATTCTTTATAGTCTTCCAAGTATATTATTTCTGAGTTGTGTTAACATGAGTTTAAAATATGATTTGAACACAATTCTAGTTTTTTTCGTTGCTCCATTGATGATATCTGCTACGATATCACCGAAATTATGATCTGATTCTCCTGTATCACTTAGTGTTAAACGGAATTCTTCTCTTGCTAGGCATCAATAGAAAACTTCTTGAGAGTTATATGTCTCTCCGTAGAATTTTTATTTTTAAAGTTTCAAGTCGATCATATTTGGATATAAGCGAGAGTGTAAGCATGCATGTCCTCGCCAATATTTCTCATGCTTCATATCAGCAATTAAGAGTCACATTTTCAGGCAACTGTATGGGAGTCAGTTGCGTCCAAATGCAAGATCTCGAATAACGCCTTTCTTAATGAATTTAGTAAATTCTTCTAAACTGAGTTTATAATCATTATTGGTATCAGCTTTTTGAAAGTAACGAAGAAGCATGTATGAATTAGAATTGGGTATTATGGCAGGCATAAACATAGCCAATTCGCCAATATCAATAGTCTCTGAATTGTCGTGGTCCAATAAACGAAAGGCCTCTTGTACGTCTTTCACAGCATGACGCCCCATCAGCAAAGGTCCCGTCACTTTTGTAAAATTTTCAAACGATAGAGTCGGCTTTTTAATTGTAGCGACTATTCTTTCAAAGTCGTGTTTTTTGATAGTAATACGATGTTGACGTATTTTACCATTATGGTGAATTTCGTCATACACATACTCAGCTTCGATAATTTCATTGCCTTTTCGACGTAAGTTTTCATGGACACGAAATCGACTATTGTCCGTCATCGTGAATTAAAAGTCTAAATTGAGTAATATGATCAAAACACATTTTCGTGTGCTTACATACTTTGATTTTAAGTTGAATACTTGATGCCAGCACTTGACTTCAGCTGCTACTCTGATTCTTATAGAAATTAAAAATAGGACAACAGTAAATGTATTAAGTAGTCTTTTTTCTTGTGGCATTTCTATTGCTGCAAACAATGATGTAAACGACGTCATTGACATTCATTGATTAATTTGAATACAGTGCACCGAGCAGAAAAATATCATTCTGAGATTTGCAACTTTCCTACTCTATGAGTTCAATGCGAAAAACATAGAAGATATTTACCAATCCATTACATGATAAAGAAGTATACCTTCATCACAATTAGAATATATTTAAGTACCAATATCACGCAAGTTGTTTATTATCATCACACAAGTTTATGGAGACAATATTTTATTGATGTCCTTTTAGTTATTTCTTCACAAAAACTGTCTTCAGAAAATATTGAATTTCTAAGTTGCAGACGATAGAACCCAACCGGTTGATCAAAAGCTTATCTTCCATGATCGTTGTTAGTTTCATTATAAATTAGAAAAAAACGTTGATTGTGCATTGTCATTCCTTCAAAATAAATACCGAATTACGGAACATTTGTAGGAATCTCGTAAAATTAAAATATATATACTATGATTGTTGTTGCTATACGTTTTTGTTGTGGATTGTAAATCGTAATCTAACATAGTTTTGTTTAACTGAAAAATTCTTCGTTATCTTTTAGTGCATATAGAAAAGATTTCAATTTTGACTAAGTGTTTTTCATAACCAGACTGTCCCTGAGTGTATACTGATCGGCGAACAAAACAAAATTTTAGCTATATTGTATACCCTCAATGTCTCTATTTTAAGTTACACAGGTCTCAATCGTTCAATCATATACGTATTTAACTCTGATGAGTGTACGACGTTTCGAAACGAAAATTGAATTCATTGATCATCTGGTCTTATGTAGACATGAACACTATAACACCAAACATATTTATCACTGTAACTATCTATTGCATATTGTGTGGCTATGTTTATACTATCTGAAGTTGGCACTGGTTCGAATTTTAACGAAAGTAGAAGACAAATCTCTTGTGACTATAGATGAATATGGATGTTTTTTTTGTTTCCTAACTCAAACGTAAAGAACATTTAGAAACAATGTTTTACTTTTCTGGTATTCATAAATAGTCCACTGAAGAACGGCAACGCCAACACACAAAACAATACACATCGTCGAAACGATCGAATTGTATGCATGAAACCGATACTGAATAATTACAGAGTTGTAGCGTTTCTTATTACGTTTGTCCCATATTTATTTTCAGAGCTGAGTTAATCGATTACAATTGCTCTATTTTACTTGTAGACTTGTTATTTATATTTGTATGCGATGATGCCAAAACTAGTGTAACGCATAGAGCATTAGCAGTAAAAAAAATGGATGCCAGTACAATAATGAATAGTACCAAAATAATATAGCTCGGATATCCGAGGAAACGTGCATGGATATTCACGCCCACCCACAATGGAAATGTTGCATCTCCAATGGCCGCTGCAACAGTAAGCAATGCCATTCGTTTGCCTGTCACTGTTATGTGTCTTTCAGCATAGGCTATAGTGGAGGAGTACATAGATGAGATGGAAAAAGCGAAAAGTATGGATCCCAACCATAGAACAAGAGGCAATCTGTTGAATACAAGAAGAAGAATCAATGATCCTATGCAGCCAACAAGATCAATGAAAACCATTGTTTTTGGATCCAGTTTGAGAGACATTGGTATTCCAAACAGACGACCAATGACGAACGATCCCCAAAAGGCCGAGTTCAAGTAAGCTGCAGTGTCTTTCGAAAAGTGAATATTCAAAATTGCGTACGTATTTAAATAAGAGATAAAACCATACTGGCCGCCTTCGAAGCAAAAAAGAAATGGCGCAAGCAAAAATAGAAATAGCAACTGCTGCTTCATTAGCTTCGTATGCTGCTCAATACTACTATCAGTGAGAGTGACGTGATTCTTATGAAGGAACTCTTCAGTCTCGTGTATGGTTGTGGGTTTTTCTTCTGACTTCAATTTATCAAAATATTTGCTACAATCACTGTAGCATGACAGCCAAACAATATCAGGCAAATGTAGAAGGAAAATTATAAAATAAGCATAGTGCCAACGGTTGTGATGCTGTCTTTCAGACAAGAAATCAGCCACGATTAAAGGCGAAATAAAAGCTCCGATTCCAAATGCACTATGTAATGATTGTAAATATGGGCCGACATTGTTTTGCGAATAATATTTTATTGTTAAAACTTGAGTTAGATTCTCGACAACACCAGCTGCTAAACCCCATCCGAGTTGCAGAGGAAGTAATAAAATCAATCTATAGGCGAACGGAATCAAAATTATGGCTACACTCATAATGAAAACAGCTATTCCTACAAGCGTGTTCCCAAAATTACGAAATCGATCGAAGAGCAGCCCAGCAAGCGTTGTACCACCGAAGTAACCACACGAACGAGTAAAGAAAATGCTGGTAAGTTGATTGACTGTAGAATTCGTTTGTTCACCGAGTTTCAATAACGTTGACGAGGTGATACCTGTTCCAAGGCCCATGCAGAAGAAAGCATAGGCAAGAGACAGAAAATATATTATGGATGGTCTCGATGAGGACTTATTCATTTTCTCAGCTGATAGTGAATGATGTCGCATACGTGCGTCTGAGTGCATATTTGATGGGATCGGCGTTTCAGTTGTTGCAGGACTTATTTCGTTGGTGCCAGTTGTGAATGCATTGTTTTCATCTTCGTTAGACATGACACGTAGAAAGAGGCTGTTCGTAGGAAACTATCACGAATAAGTATCAAGTAGAAAATATGCGCTATGTGCTTCAGCTGATTCTTTGTTTTAAGTGAAAAAAAAGACTCAGAAGATAAAATTGGTTAAGCTTTATCTTTTGTCGGTTTACTTTTTCTAACAGAATGCAACTAAGTATCATATGTCCTTCAAATGATAAATATTGTGTTTTGCGTGCTTCACAGGCTTGTAAAAATGAAACGGTAAACTCAATTCGTCCTATCCGTATCTATTATCATGATGCCTTTTTTCTATTCAATTAGGTTTTGACAGAATATGAATCGTTTTCTCATTGGTATGACTAGAAAAAGAGTTCAAAATTGCTGGGCTAGTTATTCGATAATGCAAAAAAGAACACCATAAATCTAACCAAATCAACACCTGTGAAGAGTGTGTTTCAATGAATAATCGACGCTGATTCGAACACTGACTGAATACTAAAACCTGTTTGTGTGACCGAAAAGCGAAAAGTGGAAAGGAAATAATTACTGATCCAGATTTTCGAACACTATTGATCAACTCTGAACGATGGTTGTGCAGTAAGAGGAAACTAGCAATAATGTATCAAGTTCAACAAAAAGTATTACTGCTGATTATTTCTATATTTCTTGTACTTCACACTCTCCCCTGTCGTAGTCGAAATGACCACATGAAGTAGCTAGCATCACAATAACTAATATTAGTATAAACGTGAAAAAATCGAAGTGCTCACCATGCGATAAAAATGACATACGTGTTGAGTTTTCTGCTTGAATTTGTGGAATAATTTATATGAAACTTTCTAACTTTTTGGATCAATTGTCAATCAAACAATGTGATAAGGAGATTCGACCTTTCAATTGTGATAGGACATGTATTGTAAATTATTGAAACCAATGAAATGAATGGATCTCTGCATTGAATTGGCAGTGTAGTTTCGATGTTGTATAATTGATTTTTATATATTATCACTATGATGTATTCATTTTGATCTGCAATGTTTTCGATGGGATCAATTTTTTCTCGTGGGAATTTTCTAAACGGTACAAGAAATTAAGTATAATATTCATTATATTGGAAGTCCTACTCATTCTATGTAAATTCAAAATATAGAGGATCACTGTTCTCTTCATCAGGCAAACCATACGATGTCGACTATCGAGCTACATCAGAAAGTAAAATGTTGCATATCAATACTTATGGTTAGATTCAAGAAGGATCTTTTATCATACTTTTTGTTCGATATCATTAGCTTGTCGTAAATTTATCTATGGGTTCAGATGATAACCACAACATAAAACATGTAAGTGTGAATAGAGCAAGATCAAAATCTCATCACTCATTCCAAAAGCAGTGTTATACATGCATTCTTGCTCAGTGTATATACGATGACAGTTAAAGATTTCGATAGATTCATGCATAGCACAAAAGCAAGTTTTATTTAACTATTTTTCATTTCAACAAGTTCCACAAGATGTTTCGATACAGGTTTCAACAAAGAAAAATCAATCGGTCGATTATATCGATTTCAAATTGTATAGAGCTTTTCTTTTCGGAACAGGACAACATGCCATTTAAAACCTAGGGTGATAGGTTATGAATTTTTTCAGTGATCTATTGACAATCGGTTTAGTTTTTGAAGAGTTACATATGTTCTGTTAAGATAAGGCTTTGCTGCATCTTTCTACATCAGATTCAAATAACTATTTTCGAAAAATCAATTCTTATGAGAGAAGAACAATGGCAAAACGACTTATTCCGATATCCCTACGCTCATCAGAGTTCATATACATTGTATAGACTCCATTGAATTCTGAGATATAAAAATTATAGAAGGAAACCAGATATTATTGTCCTTTTGAAACTTCCATTGTTTTTCTGAGTCTAGCATTACCAGAGAGTAAATCCCAGCACAAAAAGTTCATAAAGTATTTAAATGATGGAGCACTTCTCAATTGAGCGAGAGACTTTAAAAAATATCATGAAAGAAGGAAAGAATGAAGGGTGGGCCTTTTAGCGTCTTATTGAATGAGACTGCAAGAACGTGAGCATCTCTCATTCGATGGGTAAGAGTGCTAACTAGTAAAAGTAAATTACTCGTTGAGTCATCAATTGATTGACCTACTCGTGGTTTTGTTTAATTCAAAAGCTATACATTTCAATATCGATCAGAGTTGGATCTTGCACTAAAAATTCTTAATTTACGCAAGTCTCTAAAAGTATACTACTACTACAGTGGAAAAGGTTTCTAATAGTATTCTAGTATTGTAACAGATTCAGAACTGACATACTTCAACAAAGAGTTTGTGAAGTGCGTGCAAATATTTTCCATATTCTCATGATTCCAAGAATGTAGATAACGAGGAAAAAAATTGCAACAATGTTTGGAATAGGGGAGCGTAAAATTCAAGTCTTCGCTTGATTTCGTAATTTCGAAGCGATTAATACGAAGAAAACTTTTGCTCGATCGACGCATGAATGATTTTTATTGACGGTATATGCTTAAAGATGCAAGCTACTTTCAAGCTACATTTTTATCTAATATTATCAATAAGTTTCGGTCAGTAAATTTTCAAAAAAACTAAATCGAACGTTCGTTTTTAGCCACCCATGAAAAACAATATTTTTATCCATTGTACCAAATCTAACGGCTATTGTGACACACCTATTTACTTCTAATGATCAATCTGACGTTTTTTATCAATAATGCATTCCTTATAAAATATAAAACTCAGATATTATAAATCAGGCGGTCAGAGTTTTTCGTAGTATAGTTTCTAACTGAACAAATTTCTAATACACTATTTCTCTTAAATAGTTAGCTTTTAGAAATGATTGCAGTGAAGCTCAATAAGTGAGTTACTTACTAAGACAAACACTTGGTATAAGTTGATTGATGCAAAGTAAATGATGGCGAATAAAGTTCAACTGTTTTACTCAAAACTGAAGAACATGAAATTGTCGAAGGTTACGACAAGAATTCCCTGTCATTCAGATTTAAAATTCTTATGAATCGATACGTACTCAACTTACACTACTGGAATGATCATTAACTACTATTTTAGTTAGTACAACATGCGATGAACTAACATATTATACCTTTAGAAATATTTTAGAAACATTCAAGAAAACGAAAAACATGATGAATGTTAGTATGTCAGAAACATTTATACAACTATTCATCAAGCATCACCCATTAATTTGGATATACACATTAGAGAATCGGTTTAATTATGCTTATTTATTTCGGATAGTACATGCAGTAGAAAATAATCATATGTTATCATGTTGGCAGAATTTCAACACGATACGTGTGATGACTTATTTTCGTATTTCTGCAGATTGGGAGCAATGAATAGTGTGCTTGTAACTTGTGAATTGTATTTTGCGACATATACTTCGATACAATCTTGATCTATTCGAGCCACATTCTGATGAAGAATTTCTCAGAGTACTTGAGGTTGCTCAACTCAAACAGTTAGTGCAGACTCATCCTGGTGCACTGAATTAGGTAGTGATTGAATCTCGAGGCAATTTGAGTACCTGATAGCGTCAACTTATTGACATCCACGAACCATTCTTAAGGAAAGTCAAATATTGCTTATCGACAAAATCACAAATCATATTAACCATGTAATCAACAGCAGAATTTAAAAGATGTCATGGCAGATAAGTTTCTCGATCGCATTATACAAACATTGGGACAACGAATGAATATAATAGCGTACAGTGATTGAATTCTTATTTTGGAACAAGGAAAAATCCTTTACTTCGATGTACCAACTAACACGGGCCTGATTTAGATGAATGGAAAACATCCCCTGACATTGACAAATGTACGATATGTTGGTTACTGCTGATAAAAATCTATTTTCTTCTTCCTTTATTCTGATCTATGAGTCTGAATACTTCCTTGAATTTTTTTTTCAAAGTACCAAGGACGTTTTTAAAAAGGAGATGCTCCCTTATATGAATCAACCATGTATCATGTAAAATGTGCACAGAATTAAAGAAGAAGAGTTTGTTTTCAAATTTTCCAAATATACGTTTTACAATGTGAAGCATGAAAATTTTTAAATTGATTTGATTTATTTAATACGTAGCAGAGACTAAAATTGAGACAAAGTAAACAGAATAGTATTGATTCCGTTTGACATCTGATACTATTAACATCAAGCTAGACGGTATAGAAGAATCTGGGGTGCAGATTTGAAGGATTCTGATGCATAGCTCTTCTATAAGTTAATATTCGTACGCACAGTACTCTTCGTTCCCTCACGCAAAAACGCAACACTCTTAAAACCATATACCTCTTCCTTGAACTTGTGATCAAAGCAAGAGTTTTTTTGAATCTGTAAAAATATGTCGAACCTAAAAAGGTTGGCGATTTTCTGATAGAAACCAAAATGGTTCTTTTCTTGGATACTGGTTCGGTAATAAACCTATTATTTTTTGGGTGCAGCAGACATCAACCAGAACGTAGCATTCCCGATGCAAGCTAAACACTTAAAGACATGAGAATGGGGATTCTTTACTTGAAATAATATTGATATGACTTTCATTATCCGTGAAGCAAGCTCACAAGAGAAGATAATTTCTTTTTCTATAAACTTCAAACGTTTGAAATTTAGATGTTAAAAACGAATATGATAATAAATCTCGAGTATTATGCAATATCTCCATGATATTTAGCGGTTCACAGGATAAATCTAGATTATGACTCGACTAGCAAAGGTAAGAAAAAAAAAGTAAGATTGTCTCGTGCCAGTAAACAGGTGGATACTTGGGAAACAGAAACCCTATCAGTTGTGGCAGGGCTATACAACGTTTACAGTACTTTTAATTAATTTTAATTCAAAATATTCAAGAGTAGGTGACGCATCAAGATACAACAAAAAGATTAAACTTTGTTCCCGAACATATGATCGGTTATCATAGAATAATCATGATGATCGATTTATCGATGCAAACGCTATGAAATCTTCACTAATATCAGCACATTAATTTTCTTCGTTGAGTCTTACACTTCATAAGATTTGGTTTTAAATGGCTTCAAACATGAGCTAAACGACGATTTTGCCTTCATCGATAGCTTCATACGGCTAAATATGTTGATGCAAACGACAAAAGGAATCGTACAGAGGATGAGAAGTTTTGATCATGGTGATAATGCCATTGGCGTAAACATTTGGGAGCATGTGGCGCAACACGGTGTTCTTTATATAAGAACTGTGTAGTTGCCCAATATTTGTGCTTCATTCGATTACTTTTCTTCTATGCATTTTGGCATACCTAAAAGAATGATAAGACGAACAAATCAGTTCCTTCTGTCATCATCATCACAACGATCGCATGATTAGCGGTAAAGAAAACAGAATGGTATTGGTATCGGTTGCTTTTTTTCTCATCAGTCATTAGTTTTTCTGTGTTATTGACGATCTGCGGATTATTATGGATAAATAATATCATCATCAATCTGTTGAGAATAGGAATAGTTATTTACAAAGCATCGATTCTCGTTCTTACTTCATCTTTTCCCAAAAAAATTTGCAAAAAAAACACGGAAATTACTGCTGAAGGCATAAGCATGTTGGGTCGAATGATTTTCATCAGCACTCTACTTTCATATCACTTTATAGTACCTGTCGACTGCTGTACGTGTCAAGATGGAATTCCGCTTGCAGAAAGTTTTGATAAATTTACGTATATATTCATCGGACAAGCCATCAATGTGGTCTTGGATAGATCGAATGGACATTTACAAGTTATATTTCGTGTTGAAGAAACTTTCAAAGGTTCGGTATCAGCCACTGAAAATATCACTGTCAATACAAATATAAATCCTGCAGCCTGTGGAATGAATATTCTTGAAGGTGAAAAATGGCAAATTTGGGCAAATGGAAATCAAGATAAAATTAGCGTAGGTATCTGTAGCCCGACGACAGCAGACATTAATAAAAATATTGAATACCTTCGACACCAAGGGAGATCAACAGCATGCAAGCAACGATCAACAGTTAGGACATTATTACCATTGATGCTGTTGTTCTCATTTGCCTTCAGTTAAATATTCTCCTTGTTTTATTATGAATTTTATTATGAAATAAATATCCTCATTTAGAAAATGTTTTTCTCCAACCATCATATGACTCTTTTGTATTCGGAGAAATCCTCTGTACTCGTTCAGAACAAGCACATCATGATTGCCTATATATATAAAGACAACAAAAAAAAAGAAAACTATCCATTGAGAAGTATTAGACATTTAATTATTGTACTGATTCAATACGATGTAACGTTTAACGAATAGTCTGTTCTCTGTTCTGTCTCTATATGTATGTATCAAAATAATATGTATGTATCAAAATAAAAGGTGTGCTGTTTCTCCTGATGAAACAAAGAGTCATTGTGCGTACTAGAAATATTACTATGATTGAAACACTTGTAGAAACACTTAGTTACAATACTGAAATGGAAAGATTAGTAGAATATTTCGAGGTTTTGCATCAAACGATTGCTTTTTCGAATTAAGATTTCCTTTTTGATAACAAGATTAAAAATAGCTAACCAATTATTGGGTAATCCTAACAAAAAGCGAAAAATATTTATGGGACTTCATTTCCCAAAATATGTCCGTGTCCCATATTGAAACTATTTACAGATAAAGTTTGAATCAAAGGGAAATCAATTTTACGAAATAAAACTTCGCCTCCGAATCTTAAAGCTTTCGCATCAAATTAATATTCTACGCAAGATGTGCTACATCGAATAGGGTTACACTATAGTCAATGATCGTGACACTGCTTTTTCAAGATTCTATTCGTTTCTTGAATTCTTGTACAATTCTTGTAATACTAATGAATCCTCGCTTGATACATCAATACAGTTGTATTCTTTAATTGCTATTTTATTTTTATTAAGAGCGTCAAATAAGTTGCACGAATGGTAAAAGAGAAATGTAATAGCAATGCATCCAGTTCATATCAAATTATCAAGGAAAGAGGAATTTACCAGCTTTGAGGAAAAAATGATCAAGCATACTTGTTCAATTAATAAATAAATCCATTTTACAGTTCGTCATCATTATCATCTTCAAATTCTAAACAGCAGTACATCACTTGTACCATTTGATTCAATGATAATTAGATTGAAATCATGATCATAGTCATTATCGAACCTAGTTAAGGTAACTTACTCGCATAAGAGTAATCAAAACGTACTTACTATAGAGAATGCCTTAAGTAGAGGGCGTGGCAAATCTCAAATTATATCCAGTTTTCAGAAAATCCCTCATTTCCGATTTCTGCCTTCCGAAGCAGAAATCAGGGATTTACTTTTCTTTATAATTTCTAACAACTACCAAAGATTCACACAATGTATAGTCACTTAGGGCATTCATTTCAACGGTCACCAGATATCAGAAATCAGGGATTTACTTTTCTTTATAATTTCTGTGAATTGTGTAAGATTCCAATAATGAGTATTCATTTTATGTTTTCGTTTGAGAGATCACTATAGAAGCATAAATCCTGGATTTACTTTACTCTGAAATGTCTATGCATCGAAAGTACGCTTATACGTATTTATTCTATGCGTAGATTACGATGGGTAACTGAAGTTCAGAAAGGAAAACTGGAAAAAGAGTGTAGTGGTGGGACAACATTTTGGGCAGTTATGACGTGGTGTTGTGCTAAAGTGTAGTTGTAGATCATAATTTACATGAAGGCGAAGAAATAGTCAATAGTGAGAGTATAATTAATAGCTATATGTGACAGAGAATTAAACGAATAGGAAAATCTTTATTCGACTCGATGTGATTCGACTCCATTTGACTCATATACAACAGAAAAACGCATGATTGCTAGTAGAATGGGTGCGCAGCCATGATAGGCTAGCTCGATCTTTCTTGAGGGACCGTATTCTTTTCTTTTGGTTTTCAGTGTATTTCGCAAGGAATAATCATAGTATTCTAAAAACAGATTCCACGAGAAAAATTTATTTCATAATAGAAAGCTATTGAGCAGGGGTGCATCTAAAGATTCTAATCAAGGGTAAGAACTATCTTATCTGTTTTCCAAACTGGACTTCTGTTCAACTTGTAACTGCATTTCGTTCAATTTTCTGAGAATGCTGATGTCTTCCGGTTATTGCAAAGGTTTTAGTATCAATACCAGAGATTTGTTTATCTATGGGTTACTTTTTGACATGATTTGCAACTAGAACTGAGATCTTTCAGGGTTT
>OENT01002934.1:0-12789 GCA_900239685.1 Rotaria macrura
ACAGTAGAACTTGACGAAACCTCAGAGGTTTCGTGTGACACCTTATTTTTTTTCAGTGTATGATCCATTTGCCGTCAGATTTATACTCGAGGTTTACTTATGCATCTCATGAAACGAATGAATTTCTCTTACACATTAGAACTTCAAATCAACAGAAATTCTACTATGCACAACACTGTAAAAAAGAGGGGGAATACTAAAACCTAGAGCGGCCCAAAATTTTTCCAAAATCCTTCAAGGGTTTATAACAAGAAGGGTATTTGAAAGTAAAAAGTGTACATGGTTAAAAAAAAGGGTTTATTGTCCAAACTTTTTCCGAAAAGAGCTTATAATTCTGCGATCACGGATTTATTGTTCAACATATCCGTAGTGGAGTAAGATTCAGTGGAAAATCACAAAATGCATATGTATGTGACTCACTACCTGTATCGTTTTGGTCATCGGATACAGCAGGAGTCGACAGGAAGCACGTGTAAAAAGCGCTGTATCCTCCAGAGAGACACAGGAAATTTCTGGAACATGGAAGTCGTGTTCCGGCAAGAGACATTTTGGACTTATTATGATAATTTCAGGCTGTTTTCTGTAGGAAAGAAGATGAATTGGCTGTGCAGTGAGTAGATGTCGTTATGCAACTGGATGCGCTGACTTTGTACTGCTTCATACTAGATACCGTGACCTCGATTACCTTCGGTCAAACTTTATGGAAAGTTAGTGGTTTCGCTCAAAACTATTTCCATGTCCGAAACATCCTAAACCAAACTTTTAAAATTCTGATTTCAGATTCAGATTTCTTGACCCCGGCTACTTTTGGTCAGACTTTTTGAAAAACTCGTCAAGCATACTTAGACATGTGACCATACAATTGACTTTAAACAAACAAACCAATACACAATTGCATTTGATTTCATATCAACGTCTCTTCAGCCCAGGGAACAATGAACAATATGAGATTCAACTTTATTCTATGCAAACGATCGTTTATTTTTACCTTTTTTCTAAAACAACAAACGTGAATCAACATTTTTTATTTTATCTAAATATTCAAATCAATGATTTTCCCCATCTTTTATTTCAGATCACAAACGGAACAATTAATAAAGTGAGTTCAAACATTTACCAATCTATGAATTTCTTTGCTTTTTCTCCTTTTAGATCGACAACAAAAGTCGATCACCTAAGTTTCGCCTGAACATTTAAAACAATCTTATTTTTTCTTTTTCTTTCAGATCGTGAAGGAAACAATGAACAAGGTGAGTTTGAGTTTTATTGTTTCTCGAAATTGGTTTTTTGTCATATTTTTAGTGGATGGTTTATGGAACATTGGAATACGTCCTGGCAAGGAGTGCCGGAGAAGGTTTATCAATTCCTAAACCATTACAGAGGGTTTATGAAAGGTTTTGTTAATTTCGGAAACCCTTAGGAAGAGTTTCGGAAAATTTTAAATACGATTAAAGGTTTATTACACGTTGCACTTTAATAAATCATTTAAGGGATTATTATTCTACTTTTTTACAGTGAAACTTAGGTCTTTGTGCGTCACTCATTGGGATGGGCATAGATTTGAAGAATGACACCATAATAAAACTAACACGATTATTAAAATAGGAAACATTACGTTTTCAAATGACATCTGAAAAACATTGTTCGCTAATAACTACTACGCAGTGCGTGCTCAAAAATTCCTTCTATCGATAAAGCCTGCATCAACAGCAGAAGACAAGTTTGATTAGTTTTTGTAAGATTTGAAACCTTTAATATTGGATGAAAATCAACAGTCTTTATTTCCAGATCGAATGGTAGAAATCATAACTGGACAGAAATAAGCCCATAGGATTTTCTCGCACTATTTGAATACAATCGACAATGTCCAAGAAGATACATAAAATCAAATATCCCTATATGACAGTATCAGAATTTCTCCGATTTTAATTTAAATACCTGGTACATTCACACAAGTGTTCATGAAAAGCAGCCAAGAAATTGCAGAAGACTAAACATGATTTTTCCAAATCTTCATCGATTTCGGAGAAATCGAATAAGTAATGTCAAATATTTAACATGAATACAACAACTGTTTCTTGTGATCGAACTGAAAAAATCTGAAGCAAGGCGTTTGGGTGGTCCTTGTTTCCATAGACATGGAAAACGAAACGAACATATGATTTATTCATGAATATGATGCTTAAAATAAGATACATTTTTAATCTTAAGTGTCACAAAAAATACGATCATTTAATTTAATTTAGATTTATTAAATTACAAAAACAAAAGTAATTAATATTTAAAATAAATTATAACTTATGAAAATTTATATTTATTTTAATTATAGATTCCAGAACAAAAATATTTCTATTTAAAATACATATAAATTATGGATAATTTAATTTAGACGTTAATTAAATGAAATGTAAGTATAAATTGACATCCCTAGAATACAACACTGCTTCTTCGTCACATTCAGTGACTCTTTTTTATAACTCTACAACAAACAGATTCACCTTCCTTTTCTCAATCATAATTCGTACTGTGTTTGGTTTCTTGAGGATATCCAGTGTGTACATGGATCTGGGATATGGTCGCCCGGATATTCCTAATGATTATGAAAATGAAGTAAATTACAGAGCTATACCGACCTACAGACGGAGCCTCACGATGATATTTCGATGTTTCTGTCCAAGTTTTACGCATATATACTGCCACACCTGAAACTGAAATGCAGACTACGATAAAACTAACACTGCTGTGCAGTATAGTAGAGCATTCTAAGAGTTCGCTAACATTCAAAACATTCCTGCCATGAAACGAAGAAAGCTAAAGGTGGACAAAATAAAGGCTACCTCTTTAATTCAATGTCAGTCATTATTTTGTGATTGTAAGAAACGCTAAAAAGTAAGAAGCATGAAGTACGTGCATCTTGTTCTTTTCTTTTCTCTCCTTCCTTTTTCTTTTGCAGGCACAAATAAATAACTTTCTGTGGTGTCGAGGTTGGTAAAGTTGGTGTAAGAACACGATAAATCCTGCATTTCATTCTGTTGGTGTTTATTTAAGATAGAGGCCGAACCGAAAAAAATACAGGCGTTATATTTGCTTTTCTACTTGAGGGAAGTCAACGCTGCGAAAGGAGGAGGGGAAACGTGGAAGATAGGATACTTGAGAGAATATGTGCGTATGGCGACCAGGATGTGGGTTTGCTGATGCTCTTGTCAGTATGAATGTGTGTGTTGATGGATAGGTGTGGATGTGTTGCAGTTGTTTTCTGTGTCAGCCTGATTCTGGGTAAAGATTTGTGCGGATGAGAACAAGATCCACACCGACACCCACACCCCAAACCGAACAGAAACTTTCTAAAAATCGAACTATTCTATAAACGCATAAAAAAATTTTCATTTCATTTCAGATAGGTCTTCGATAAAATTAGTTTCAAACATATACTCAACTCGTCCGTTCATCACCAATAACAAAAACCAACATCGAAACAACACCCTCAGCTCATCCCACACCCAAGTTCGAAGTAACTTGGTTATCGTGGTAACTATTACACACCCACTATTTCATATAGGACATCTACTAATTGCTTAGTAGACTAGAGGTATCAAGTAGTGATTCAAAAAACTTTCGAAGCCTTTTGGATCGCCTTTACTAATACTTAGGCCACTTGATAAGGTTGAGTAAGAAATATCGAAATAACTGGGTTCTTGTGGTAACTGTTACACCTCCACGCCCTCTTGTGACACTGAAGATAAATCTTGTTTTGGATTTTATTATTAAAATTCAGAATAGATAAGCCGTCTGAATGAGTTCCTTAATCCGGACGAAACCGGTCATGGCAGCTCAATCACATTAATTGGAGAATATATTGCAACTCATTATTGGAAGTTTTTATTACAAAAACTTTCGATAAGAGTATTTCATGATTACTTTTAGCTCGAAAGTTTTACTCTTTAACTTTCGACTTTAGTGATTCATAGTTGGAAAGTTATAATTAATACCTATTCAATCTAAAGCAATCGATAAGTTTAATTTCAGCACTTATCGAAACCAGTCTTGCTAGCTAAATTGATTGAATTATATCATCATATATTTTCAACATACCCACACCCTGATGAGTGCCTTAATCAAGGACGAAACGCGTCGTGTGATGGCTTTCAGTCGAAAATATCGTTAATTTTGAGGGAATATGGATGCAAGCCACAAAGGAAAACATGATCTAGTTATAGTGAATGTGTAGTATTGTGGTTGTACTCATGCTGTGTCTCTCTGTTTTCCTACAAGATTGATATGTTTTTTGCTGCTGATGATGACCAATAAGGGAGAAAATTTCGTTAATAAACTTCTTTCGTCTTTTCTGCTTTCAGTTCGGAAATACTGTTGTTAATTTTGAACACTCCTTTTATTAACAAAGATGACGACAATATCTATGATAATGATATGCATTATAACCACCACACAGAAAACTACAACCATCATCAGGACAATAACGATACTTTAAAATAAAACCATCAGGCGTATTATAAACACCTTCATAGTGAAGATCATGACCATTACGATGAATAAACTTAGGAGCATGAGCAGGACCAAAATCATCCCAAGTCGCGCCATCACGTTTTCTAAACAGGTTGCAAATCTGATCAATATAATATCTATGCCAGTCTTCGTCGACCCAATGCGTGTAACCTCGGATCCAACCGAATGTCACGGGATACCCAGTAAAATACGAGTCAAGAAGGTGTGGGTCTGAGTCTGGGTCTGGGTGTTGGTGTGAGTGTCGGGTGTGCCTGTGGCTATGGGTGTGGGTGTGCTTGCCGATACAGAAGAGGGACTCACCAACAGCCGCGCTAACCCACACCCACAACCAAATCCACCCATACTAACACCCGCACCCATGCACACCCACACCCACATCCACACCCTCAAACTCTAAGTCCGAAATTAGCAAAAACTTAGTTCTCACGATCGAGAAATAACGAGTATTCGACACTGCTCACTCGAGTTAAAAACCACAAGAAACCGGACAGAAACGGTATAAGACGCAAGAAAGATAAAGAAAACAGACTATGGTGCACTTCGTCAATACCGATCCTAGATTTCAATTCAACTTCTTTACGAAAATAGCTAATTGGAAATTGAAATATAATCGAACCAAAATGAAAAAATCATTCATGTTATTTCTGAATGTCACGTTTTGACCCAAAACTATTCAAAACGGTTCCACCTACATTCAGCGAATGATCTGCCACTATGGATGGTTTCTTGAAGCTAACTGCATAGAGTGCATCAGCTTACCCATATACTGGGACTCGATCCGATATTAAGTAGAAGTATCGAGAACAACAAAGAATCCATTACATCACAGGTTGATAAAAACTTCCGAAGGACTCCGAAGCACAGAAGTCGACTTCACTCAACTGCCAGGGTCAGAAAATTCTTATCCACCATCCATCCGATAATAGCGATGTACCACAAAAAAACTGCGATTGTAAAAATTCAAGACGGTATCATGGGATATCTGTTTATTTCCGTAACATCGTATAATTTTCTAACTAACTCGACAGACAATGATGACTCAGCAAATATGGGAGAGGCATACGTATCAAAGAAACTCGTCCCGGAGTATTGAATGAGAATTCATACTGTCTCATAAAGGGTACGTTTCTAAGCTGTAATGTTGGAAATCGGTGACAATTAACGTAAATCAATAAGAGCATGTCACTGTCAAAAAGCTCAGATTGATTCCAATCACTTCAGAAGATTTCGTCGCGTCTCAGATATTGTGAAATCAATTCGAACCACTCAATCAAGCATTTATCCTTCTTCTCAATTGGAAATCAATCAAAGCTTAAATGATATATTATTTCCCATTCACGGCAATCAACCCGATGCCATAATTCCAGAACCAGGCCAATGGATATCGACCGACTGCTTAAAAGATACAGATACCGTATTCTAGCACGAAAATACCTTCTACGGATTCCAAAAGGGATTTTATCTATCTAATGAATTCCCTGTCTGTGACGTTCGATGCTAAGAAGGTTCTTCTGTCACGCCTAATCTTTTCTGGCCTTTCTTAATCCACATATCTCTCCTCTTTCACGCTTTCATGCGTGCGAACAGCTCCTTATTGATTCTCTTAACAGGATTACATGCATCATCTTCATCAATTATCTTTCCTTCATAATCTTCTCCTTATTATAATGTCTATCTTTCTCTTCTTGCATCTTTTCCTTATCTCTGTTTCTTCGATTGGAAAATAAGCACGTGTTAAGGATGTTACAAATGCTATTTCTCAAATGTGAAAGTTAAATTGAATCTAATACCATCAGTACTGAATATTCCTCAATCTAAAATGGCCACAGCGCCCTTTCGCAGAATGATAAAGCAAATAGTTAGATTTTGGTAAAAATCGGTGAGATCCCATCACCAACTACAAACCCAAACGAATAATTAAGAAATCCAGAAGTTCTAAGTGGAAAATAGTCACTCAAAAATCTGTTCGAACGTCTCTTTTCCAGTTCTACGTAGTACTTTAAAATACCAAGATTCCAGAATTTGAAAGGCAAAATCGTCAGAAATTCGCGGGTATCGGTACAATCCCACGCCCAGCTAACCGGCCAATGCGAAATCTCAAAATATCCGGATCGTTAGTGACGAGCTACCAGTCGTTCAAAATGAACTCTGAAATTCCTTTCACGAGTTTACAGCGATTCTAGCAATCCTGGGAATTTAGTTTTTCTGTGGACTAAACTTACCGAATTAGTGGGGATCCGTTAGATCCCAAGTCCTACACAAAATCCCATGTGACATCTGAAGAAAAATAGGGGGTTCCTCACCACCAACGATCCATTGCAAAGCCGATCTGGCGCCATTCATACGAAATTGAGGGGTATCCAATAATACGTCGAGTTTCGGGTTCCGCCGCCTATCTAGCCACGAATTCGCCGCTACCCGTCATATAATAAATCCCATTAGGGATCCCTTGCAAAATATCAAGTAACCCACAGGGTTCCTGTTGAGCAATGGGTCGTCCAACATCAGGTCTGACGGTGTGTAGAAAGGTTGTGGGGATATTCGCCCTTCCTTGGATTCTCGTGTTCCCAGACAAAATCGTTCGGATTCCTTGGGAAACGGTAAGAGAATATAACCATCTACGTGCCAGATGCGAAAAGTAATGAAATCCAGAGGATTCCTGATGAGCAATGGGTCTTGCAAAATCCGCTCCAGCGTTGTTTTACGCTTGTTAGGTTTTTGAGAATCCATCAATTTTGGTGCTCCGCCAAGAAAATCGCCGGGAGTTTGTCAGACTACGTTCGCGAACATGTCCAACTACCTGCCGGATGCGAAAAGTCATGAACAGCAAGGTTCCTAACGACCTACGATTCTTGCAAAATCCGTTCCAGCGCTGTTTTAAGCGTGTATGGGGTTTCTGGGAATTCTTGGATTTTGGTGTTCCGGCGAGAAAAAAGTCGGGATTTCGTGGGACTCCGTTAGAGTGCATGTCCATCTGCCTGCAAGAAGCGAAAAGTGATGAAATCCAGGGGGTTCCTTACGAGCTAAGAGGCTTGTAAAATCTGCTCCAGCTGTGTTTTACGCGTGTATAGGGTTTTCGAGAATCCTTGGATTTTTTTGTTCCGACAACAAAATCGTCGGGACTTCGTTTAAACCCGTTAGAGGGCATGTCCACCTACCTATCAGATTCGAACTGTCATGTAATCTAAGGGGTTCCCGACGAGCTACGAGTCTTTCAAAATCCGTTCCAGCGCTGTGTTACTGGTGAAGAGGGTTATCGGGAATCCTTGGACTTTTTTCTTCCGACAAGGAAATCGTCAGGATTTCGTGAACATCAGTTTGAGGACATGTCGACCGACCTGCCAGATTCAAAAAGTCATTACCTATAGCGTGGTTCCCGACGAGCTGCGAGTCTTGCAAAATCCGCTCTAGCGCTGTTTTACGCGTGAATATGGTTTTCTGGAATCCTAGGACTTTTTTCCGACAAGAAAATCGTCGAAATATTACGGTAATCCGTTAGAGAGAATGACAACCTACCTGCCAGATGCAAAATTTCATGATATCCAGGTGGTTCCTGACGTGCTGCGAGTCTTGCAAAATCCGTTTCAAGACTGTTTTATGTGTGTGTGCGGTTTGTGGGAATCCTCGGATTTCTGCGTTCCGGTGAGAAAATCGTCGGGATTTCGTGGGATTCCGTCATATCCCACCGAGATACACTTGCTGCCGAAGTTTCAGCTCGATTGGGTCGGTTTTGCCTGAGTTCTATCTATTACTATTTGAAGCATCCCCTTTTCTTGAAAGTCAGCCACGTCTCAGTTGGGGTCATTGAGTGCATTTTCTCGAGAAACGCTTATTGCTCTCTCTCTCTCTCCCCCCCCTCTGTCCCCTTCACAGCCCCGCTCTCTCCGCCTTCTCTTCTCTCTTTCTCTGCCTCGCTCCACACTGTCTCCACTGCCCCTCTCCTCCCTCTCTCTGGCTCCTCTCTGCCCCTCCCCAATCTTTTTGTCTCTTACTTGGAAAATTTTTTTTATCAATATTATTTTATCAAATCCTATTATGGAATAAAGTGCAAATCAGTTTCTCTCTCTCTCTTTTGTTCATTTTCATGAAGTCCTTTTCTTCTTCTTTAATTGTTATTAGATTCCAAGTTGAATTTTTGTACTCGATCATTTCCCCAATCGACGACATAGAGATTACCGTGTCGATCGAAAGTCAAACCGACGGGCCCATCCAGTTGGTTCGATTGTCCTCCTACACCGTTTCCACCAACAATCACACTTCCCTGTGTGGCTCCTTTGGGCCAACGCATGATTCGAGCATTCCCCTCATCAACCACATAGACAGTGCCAAATTGATCGCAAACGACTCCATGAGGATTTGACAATTGATTGAGACCATTTCCTGCTCCTTGACCACCAGCCACGACAATGCCTTGCTTTGCACCCTCCACCCATTTCATCACGCGATGATTCCACCGTTCAGACACGTACACTGAATGATGTCGATCGACGAATACGAATTGTGGGTTATAGAGTTGATCGAGACGATCTCCCCATCCATTTCCGCCTGCAACCACTGTCCCTTGAGATTCTCCTCTTCGGTATCGTCTCACTTCATCTTTTCCAAAATCAGTGACATAGAGAGATCCATTCTCGTCCATCGCCAAACCCGAACAATCGATGTTGGAGCTTATCGTTTCTCCACTTGTCCCATTTCGACGAGGCCATCGAACTACTCTTTTATTCGAAAGATCGCAGACGATGAGACTATCAGTGTCTTTGTCGACAATCACATCGTATGGGATAGATAACTGATGCGCTCCACTTCCTCCTCCATTTCCACCAGCAACCACTTGACCACTCGTCTCACCTGATTTCCATTTCATAATACGATGATTCGATTGATCAGCGACATAGACAGTTTGAGCATCGTCAACATACAAACCGAGTGGGTCTGAGACTTGATTGGTTGCATTTCCTTGCCCATTTCCTCCAGCCACAGTGATACCATTTTGTTGCCAACGAGCATTTGGATGAATGTCAATCGATGGGGCTCTGAGTGGTGTCACTAGAAGAAATGAAGAGAGATTTAGATGGTGGGAGGGTTGATGGGTCATTCGGTTGGCCGTCATAATGCCGAAAAGAAAAATTTCGAAAGTAGAAATGCCGAAAGAAGGAAGTGGAAAAAAATCGAAAGGAAAAATGTCGAAAGGAGAAATATCGAAAGGAAAAATGTCGAAAGAAAAAAATATCGAAGAGAAAAATGTCGAAAAATTATATTGACATGAAAAATTGTCAATTCATATTTTAAAGAGTTGGAAATATATAGTGCATGTTTTATTGTATGAAATTAAGTTGAAATTTTAACAGTGAGAAAAATTTCACAAAAAACTACAAAATAAAAAATTTAATTTTTTTACGAACTGCATGAACCTCAAGTTTTTCTTTTTCTCGTAGATGACTATGCTTGTCAACAGTTTTCATCAATAGATTAGTTGAATCAGTATGAAATTTAGGTGCACAATCATTAATAGTGCGCATCCAATACTTAGTAGTTGTTGTTGCTGCTTTATTCATTTTAAAAGTATAGTCATCGCCAACTAGTAGAGGTTTTTCTTTATTTGAATTTATAAAAGAAATAGCTTGAGATTTCGCTTGAATTTCACCAGTTAAAATTACGAAAGCTTCAGTCATGAAAGTACAATTTAGTTATATAATAATTCTTTGTTCAACTCTTTTATTTTACTTTTATCAATAGTTAGTCATCCCTATCAATACTGGCTAAAATTTTACACTAGTAAAATCATTAGGAAAACCAATGAACTAAATGTGATTAGGATCGCCGTATACTTGAGACATGACTATTTTTTTATTTTTCATTTTCGATATTTTTCCTTTCGGCATTTTTCCTTTCGACATTCTTCCTTTCGATATTTTTCCTTTCGATATTTTTCCTTACGATGTTTTTTCTTCGCTTTTTTTGTTTTCGAGATTTTTCCAGCACACCGGTCATTCAGAGGTATTTCTTGGTAGTTTGAAAGGTTTAGGGAGGGGGTGAATTTCGCTCTATGGGTTTTTTTGGGAGAGACGGATTTCGCCAATGGGTATTTTTATGCCAGGCGATTTCGGCTGATGGGGTCTTTTTTGGCTGCACCAGTTTGTCCAATGGAGCTTTTTTGGGCTGCGCCGTTAGGCCAATCATGTTTATGGGCCCGGTGGATTTGACCAATCAGGTTTTCTTAGGCCCGCGTTTTCGGCCAATCAAGTCTTTTTGACCTGTGGTTTTAGCCAATGAGCTTTTAGGGCCGCGTGGTTGCGGCCAGCGGGGTTTTAAGACACGGCGGATTTGGCCAATGGGGTTTAAGGCCTCGTTTTTTCGGCCAATGATGATTTTTGGTTCCCCTGGTATTGACCAATTGGGGTTTTTAGACCGCCGCGCTTTCCGCCTATGAGGTTATTTGACCTGTGGTTTCAGCCAATGAGCTTTTTGGACTATGTCGTTGCCACCAATCGGTTTTTTGGGTCACGCGTTTACGGCTTATCCGATTATTGAGCCCGGTTTTTCGACCTCTCTGGTTTATTTGGGACCCCCTTTGGTTTTCGCGAATTCATTTTTTTGGCCCTGGGGATTTGCCTGTAGTCCTGTCGGACTAACTCGAATCGCAAAACATCCCGTTTCACTCTTTCCGCGGGTCAAATGCGACGGCACCGAATACTTTTAGGGACGGGACAAACGGGATTTAGGACAAAACGGAAAAAATATAATCGCAAATCCAAAAATCTCCATATCTAAACCTGTACGCATTTGAAAGTTTTTTTCCCATGAAAAACATGTTCCCTAGAGTGAAGTGATATGGTCTGAAAACTGGAGTGCACCTGTGTCTGTCTTTCTGTCTGGAACAACCACAGAAATGGTTGTTTCTGTGGCCCCAATGACCAGTTCTGTGGCACAAGCGGCCATATTAATGACACAAATGACCATTTTTACGGTGCCTACGATGTTTGGATTCGTCGAAGGGAAACGTCAAATAACTCCGTCAGATTGATGTAGCCGAAGCAGGATGTGCCTCCTACGGTATTTGGAGACTGCCATCGCAAAATCTCGGAATCTGGCGAGTCAGTACTTAGGTGAGACCGAACCCACTGCCTCTCCACTAGGCATGCAATGAGTATGAACTTTTGTATACATGAAAAACGGTTAACGGTCAACCAGCTTGGCTGAAGTTGAGGACTCAAGTTCTCAGGGACAAAACAATCGATATTCTTCATTTTAAGTTTTTGAGGCAGCTTTTCGTATTTTTCTGCGTTGATGTATACAATTTATTTTTAATAATTGAGAGGAGGAATGGTAGCCACCTGCCAAAATTCAGTATTTTTTGTGTAAAAGAGCTCTGTTGTCATATCTCAAAAACAGACACATTATTAGATACAAAAACAGTAATGGTAGCTTGAAATACACATGAACATCATTACTTTTATGTTCTAAACCGATAATTCCAAATACGCAATAAAATTTTATATCCAGAACTTTTGTTTTGTTTAAAAAAATCATGTCTGTGCGTTACCTACTGCTTTGTCAATAACTCATTCATTTCCCAAGGCATTAATATTTTTCTTTACCAAATAGTAGCTCTGACTTTTATCTACAAAACATTCTCCCGTGCAATTGATTAACATGAAGTATTTCGCAGGCTTTATCACTTCTGTCGCACCGATCAAGAACCGAGGGCCTTTTTGTCTGTGCGTTTCCGACAAGGGGGAAACAGCTGATTATTGATTAGAAATGATTATCAGTGATTATTAGTGATTAGTGTTGATTATGAGTGATTAGGTAATCACTCATAATCAACACTAATCACTAATTATCAGTGAGTATCAGTGATTATCATATCTAATCAATAATCAGCTGTTTCCCCCTTGGTTTCCGACCAGTATTTTACTCATAAAATCCAAACAAATGGGTCATTAAGACCCAAACTTGCAAGTCTAATAGAACTTTTTGGATTACATACTGGTTAAAAATGACATGTTTTCCCCGCTTATGATTCTCTAGATACATTCGTTGGAAGTTCAAAAAATGTCTGTGCGTTACCTGTGTTTTCCACGTATAGGATTCGGTCACCGAATCCTATACAAAAGTTCGGGTTCGTTGCACTCCTGCTTCCCACCTGTGAAAGTCTTCGAGCCCCCTGACATGATTTTTGAAACACGTTTCTGATCTACTTGAGATCCCTACCCCCATTGCAAAGCTACAGTGGAGCTGGTGCTCCTCTTCGTGTTTAGCTTC
>OENT01002935.1:0-16307 GCA_900239685.1 Rotaria macrura
TGACATGCACCGAGAAAACGACCTAGAAGTCACAATTTTCATTAGAAATGTGATCATTTTTTTCCCTTTGAAAGCCTTTTCTAAACTTGTTTGATGGATTCAGAAGAAAAAACGGCATAAGAGACGTTATTTCTACGCTTGATTCACTTATATTCATGGAAAACCAGAAAAGCATCGACATGTACCGAGAAAAACGGCATAGAAGTCACAATTTTCATTAGAAATGTGATCAATTTTTTTGATGAAACACATTTTCTATACTTGTTTGGTCTTTTTGGCGAAAAAAACGTTTTCCACAAAAGTGGTAGGATACCAATGGACATACCCAGTTATGTTGCTTTTGAAAATATCATCTAGAAACGATCAGTTTAATTTAAGAAAATCAATTGCAGATTCAATCACCAAGATTACTCGTAATTATTAGTATCTTCTTGCATAATCTGCAGGGTTTACTCGAACATTACTCGTCGCCAATTGATTGCAGCCATAGTTGGCTACCGTGCAATGGATTCATCCAAGTAGTCATGCAATTCAACGATTTTGATTTTTATTCGATTCGATGCACACTTATTTTACTCAAGATTAGGTTAAAATTTTGTTGACTATGCACTTGGTTTAACCTTAGATTAGTATTGATTTTCTTTCCAAAGGTCAAATTACTCGATAAATTACAGATGCGATTCGTTTGACATTGTTCATCCATTGATTTTTGATCGCGTGTGCTGATGCTTGCTGAACCATTTCAAATGAGCGAGTATCTTGGACGACTTATGCTTCAATGTAGAATAGTTTTTAAAAAAACATATACATTCTTTTGATACGCATTGTTCGATGAAAGTCTCATGTGACATTCTTGATTCTCGTTAGGAATAGCTCGAGATATTTTGCATTTCACTACACAGAACTATACGGTCTATATAAATAAAAATATGTCATATTCGTATCGTTACTGTTGCTGTTTCAATCAATACTTTTGTACCGAACAAGATTGAAAAAGACAGATAACAATATTATCAGTTAAGTCTAAGTGGCTAACTCTTTACTGACTTGCGTTTCAGTGTTTGTGTTCTCATTTACTATTTACTCGTACACTCTGTTGATTCAATTAAAAAGTTACTAGTTGTCTCAACTATCCTGGCTATCATATAGGCATTATTATGGTTAATATCGGATCTATTCGACAATCTTCTAGAACGAAAGTCTGCTTGAAGTCCGTCAAAGATTATACTAACTCTAGAACAAAAAGATTTATCTTGATATGTGTGCCACGAATCTATTTATTACCATACGATTTATAGAAGACTTTGTCAGAAATAGCAATTATTCGATCTTTTCTTTTTTTACAAGAATTCTCTTCTCAACAATATTGTGGACCAACTCATACCACGATTGAGTATGAGATAAAAGACGCTTTTTTCGGAAAAATTTTCAGCCAACTCATACTTAGCTAAATTTATTCTATTTCTCAACTGTAAAATATATTCTACAACTCTAATAATAGTTTCTTTCGTTTGATGATGCAGATTTAAAATGTTTTTTTGAAACTCTGTTCTATTGACTGCATTTTCATATTTAACCTGTAGCCAACATACATCTTTCCGTTGTGTGATTGCTTTTTCTTGCTGAACAAGACATACTAATCTTTATCATAGACGGTTATTCTTTGAAAAACAACCATTCGTTGATTTTCTTTCACTATGTTATAAATATCAGCATCGAACCTCTACCAATGTACATGTTGTTTATCATTTAGTTTCGTCTTAACTGACTTGATCAAAGTTCATTATTGATTTCTTGTGTTTACAGTTGTCATCTACATTACATAATGAAATAGAAATCCCACATACGCCTTGGGTATTTAATCTAGAATGTTCATCCTGCCTGACGTTAACGTTTTTTTCAATAGTCTTCACTCATTTCAAAATAGTTCTCGTCATGGAAATCAAGAAATATATAAACTTTTTATTCACAATTCAGTTCACGCCATTTTTCTGTTTCCACTAGAATGTTCTAGCTTCGTTCGCATACATCAGCTAATCTGTACCCGTCAATTAATTTTCAACGATGCATCCTCTACCACAGATCTGTATGCGGCATTTCAAAATTTATGAATATTTTTGCATGAAAAAGAGAATGATCTAATTCAGTACTTCTCTGTGAACTGTACTGCGATTAATAGATTCTAATCTAGCGTTTATTAAACAGTTACATCTCCGTTTTTTAATGCATAGATTTAAATAACAAAACAAGTGCAGAAAAAGAAATATTTCATTTCACTCACCACCTTGAATCAGAGAAAGTGTTGACGAATATTCTTCAGAAAAAGTTCGATTAGATTTTTATCATATATATTCTGTACTGCTATGTACTGATCTGACCAGTTGCGATCCAAGTAGACCAGCAAAATATTCGATGAACATGATGGAATTGTCTTTTCGTTGTTTCAATAACGTATTATGTGTGAAATAAGGTGCCCGTGCTTTATGATCCAGCAAACATTATGACAGTATCTCGAGCAGAACAAAAACATTTCTTGTACTTGAAAGAACGAAATATTGCTATTTCATTTGTTTCCATCGTAAGGCAATTGCTTTAGTGGTAGTTAGAGAGAGTACACATACTTTTCAATCGGACGCGGTACCTAAATTTGGCTTATTCTGTATCGATATTTACACACTTCGTATTTCTGCCTAGTGAATGATTTGAACGTAGGTTTCATCGACGTCCACTAAAGTTTCTCATAAAATTCGTTTCAGTTGCTTGATTTTTGAAAGTGAAATTCTACCAGAGAATAGTAAAATGTCATTAATAAAAAATTATTTAACCTAGAAAATCTATTGATTAAGATTTTAAAAAAATTTATGTTGATACTTGATTGAATGAATAGTGAAATAAAAATACAAGAGTCGAAATCGATCAGCGATTAAGCATCAGTAAACAATTCATAGTGGCCTTCAATTTCGAAAAATGCATGCCTAGTGCTCACCGATAGATAATATTCTTGATCCATAGCACTCAGTTTTTCATGTATGAAACAAATGAACGCGTTGAATGTTTCAAAAAATGAAGAAAATATTAACGAGTCTCACAACATATCTTCAAAGAATACAGACAACATAGAGGATTAACAAAATACAAAAATCTTTTAAACCGTGTCATGTATTGTGTGCTAAAACATTAGTATAGAATAAGTGTTGAAACTCGTACAGTCGTGGTTTCGATACTCATCATAAAACAATATCATATGTTTCATCATTATTTTCTTAATGTAAATCTATCATATCCTTTGTGCTATCATCGATGTAGAAATAAACAGATCTGAATGAAATTCTATATAAAACCGCGAGAGAAAGGGACAATAAAAAGCATATATGATAAATAACACGTCGATCAACCATCATCCTACTGTATAGACGAATGCATCAAAAGAGAAGACGAAGAAAAAGAACAGCGATACGAACTTAAACAAATGAAAAGGAAACGAAGCGATTCAAGTTGAAAACGTAGTACACATGTAAATGTAAATGAGTGTAATGCCGCACTATCGACAGAAGAAAAAAACGAAAGAAACAAAATAAGAATATATTATGGTCGCCATAGACCAGATTGACGAACAGCTTGTTGAAGTAGTGCTTGAGCACGACTAATTTGTTCTGGCGTTCCTTCAATCGTGATTATTCTATCGCCACCACCACCATTACCACTAGGTATCGCTTGATCATCGATGATTATGTTTGCGTTTGTTATTTGACGTATCTGCTGAATTTTTGCACCGCGCGGTCCAATTATAGCTCCAACGAGTTCATTTGGCAACGTTACCTATGACAGAAAAAAGAATACTTTTTCAAAAACTAAAGAAACAAAAAAGAAGAGAACTTACACGTGTCGACGTGAACAAAGCGGTATTGGTGTAGCGAGTACCTAAACCTGGTCCACCACCATAGGGTACATCAACAAGAGGAGGTAAAGGTTGAATAGGATACATACCACCACGTGATCCGCCCGCAGGATAAACGCCTCGTGGATTATATCCAGAACGAACGTCAACACCACTTGAAGCTTGAAAACCACCTATATAAAACAAACATAAAAGTAACTTGCATGTGATTTTTTAATCCGAGAAAAGTTTCACCATATTCATTCACAGCATAAATATCAAAATTATGTGGATCATATTGAATCAATGGTGAACCTCTTGGTTGTTGTGACGATGTAGCCATTAAATTGTAGATGTTCTAAAAACGATATAAATAGATACTGTTCTATCAGATTCGTTTTTAGTTTTTTTCTATACTAACTTTGATACATTCAATAATATCTTCATTTTTACCACGTAATGAAATAACTCTTTCGTGACTTAATGGACAACATTGTGAAAATACTTTAATATCAAGATTATATGTTTGTCGTAATTCTTTGACATGTTGTCCACCTTTACCAATAATAGCTCCACAGTATATTTGATGAACAAGCATTCGAATTTCAGATGCTGATTGCTCCATATTAGTGTTATTATTATTATTATTGCTGTTGGATTGTATTTGTTCAGAATTTCCTCCTGGATTTACATTACGTCTTCGATTGAATGACGAAAGACGAGAACTATCAATTAAACATGGAATGATCTGACGTAAAGCATCAAAACATTGATCTTGTTCACCACTTATAATGAGCACACGTTCCGGAGATGCACAATCAGGTACTTGGATTATTGTACGTGGATGATCAGCACGAAGTTTTTGTATTGATAAACCACCTTTACCTGAAACAGAAATGACAAAAAGGAACCACGAGAATTTCTAAAGTTACAAATCATTATCTATCATATGTGTACGAACCAATGACTGCTCCAGCATCACGAGAAGTCATTAACAAACGTATTTCAGTACTGGATGCAGACGAGTAAGGATTATTACTATTGCTATTCATGCGTCGATTATAAGTGTTATGTTGATTAGTTGTATTAGTATTATTTGGGACTTGGCCATAATCATCATCAGATGATGTCATCTCGTTCGTTGCAGTGGAAGTAGGGAATATTGGATCGGGATAGGCACAATGACCTTATTTTTCAAATAATCTTGAAGATCCAACAAGTCTTGAATAAAAGAACAAAAACGATACTATTCAATATCCAGTCTTTTTGGATATAACAAAAGAGTATATATATGTATAGATTATAGGATATTTAAAATCTAAATAAAAATAAGTTATTCTAACACATTAATGCACATTTTATAGTATTTATATTTGAGTTCACCGACCACTAGAATAACAAACCAACAGAGGACGCTATATTCGAGTCTTAGTTATACTATTCTGGTAAAATCTTTCTATATAGCTTCATATGATGAGGAGCTTCTCGAGCAACAAGGTTCATGCATTATAGTTAACTCTTGATATCTATAAAAATCGAACACTGGAAAAAAGTTCGTCTATGGTTACTAAAGAAGAAAAATAAGAACTCAGGATAAGACAATAAATTCATGATGTTGAGGAAATTATTTAAAAGATGATTCAATGAAACGAAATATGCCTGCACAGTTACAGGAAATATTCAATCTCGGTTAGAATTCGTGAGATAAAGTTCAATATCTGCTACTTATCTAGGTAGTACTGAATATCTTCCCTATGCACCATCTAACTCATCATTCTTTTTTGGAAGCATACGAATTACATTACAAGTTTGTCAACGGTTCAATTGGTGGAGAAGATGGTAACCTTCACGCGGTCCCTCTGTTTCGTGCACAGCACAACCAATACCATCACAATTACAGATAGAACGCTGGCCAACAGCCTCTCGGTATAGGAATTACAATCCACAGAATCACTGAAACTATTACACGACGAACTACAAATTCAGAAGCATCGAACCAAACCTTCGTGTGTGCCACCGCGATGTAGAAGGATTGTCTCGCGGAAAATGCCACTACCTAGCCAGGTTTTTGCGCCAAAACAACATCGACGCACTGGCTATTCAAGAAACCCAAATAAAAAATGAAGAACAATGCTTCCAAATACCGTATACCAGGTTACGTCATGGCAGCATCTCAATACCATCCGCCCAGGAGAATCATTCCGATCATGTTTCTATCGGAGTTTCTCTAATCCAACGAAATCCCATCGGATTCCTGGTTGCGATCCGAGATTCGGATTCCTAGTATTGGATTTATCGAATCCTACTATCGGAATCCGATTGGATATCATCGTATGATAAAACAGGCCTCCACTATTGGAATTAAATGCTAATTCTTACACAAATAAGAAAATAGGTATCTTCCGGCGGATCCGTTACTGTTTCCACAACCCGGACTCCCATAAGATTTCATCGGATCGTATGACCCGATCGCATTCATTCACCTGGGCGAAGCATGGAATGGTCATGTTCATCAATTACAACCATCAACACAAATGCCAAAATGACCTTACTCAGACGGCATTCTACTCAACAACAATTAAAATTGGCGAGCTCAATATCACCAACGTCTATAAACTACCGAGCGCCGAATGGCCTACACCCGTTTTACCGGATATAAGTCACCCCTCTCTGTGCATCTATGATTTTGACAGTCATCACACTGTGTGGGGCTACAACAAAGATGGAGAGCCATTATCTGAATGGACATCTGCTCAAGAGAAGTTTCTACTTTTCGACCCAAAACAGCGAGCAACTTTCCACTCTGCAAGATGGAAGAAGGACTATTCTCCGAACTTAAGTTTCGTTTCCGTCGACGATATCTGACAACCTTTAATTGTCACACGGACTGTACTAGACAACTTCCCGAATAGTCAACATCGATTAGTGCTAGTTCATGTCGGCATTCAGATACCACAAATAAAGTCTTTACTCAAACACAGGTAGAACTTCAGAAAAGTGGACTGGGCCGCGTACTCTTCGACCGTTGATAAAACAATCGGCAGAATTTCCACTACTCTGGACAACTATTTGAGGTTCGCCAACCTCCTCAAATCTGCGGCTAAAAACCACACTCCACAAGGATACAGGAAAGCATATACTCCCTGTTGGAACCCTGACAGTGAAGCTCTGTTACAAGAATATCAAAAATCCGGCGACCCAGCAATAGGCAAAGAACTGCTAGAATCTCTTAACACAGCAAGGCGACAGCTGTGGACAGAAATGATAGAGGCATTGAACTTTACTCACTCAAGCCGACAAGCATGGAAGTTACTTAGCAACTTGGGTGGCAGTAACCATGAACAACGTCGCCAACCGAAAGTTACAGCAGACTCCTTATCCGCTCAAGTCGTCCGTAACTCCAAGTGCCCAAAAGATGCTGTACACAAGAAGAGAATCAAAAAAGAGCTCCGAAAAGCCCTCTGTTATCTTCCGGTATTTTCTCACCTTACAACGCCATTCACCATACAAGAGGTAAACAAGGCAATTTCTACCATGAAACCTAGGAAAGCAGCTGACCTGGACGGAATACATCCTGAATTATTGAGGAACCTGGGAAACCAAGCTCGTCAATGACTCGCACGGTGCATTACCAAAATACACACAACTGGTAGAATCCCCGAATTATGGCGCCAATGTAAGATCATTGCTATTATCAAGCCCAGTAAACGATACGAAAAGTTATCGGCCCATATCCCTACTTTGTACTACTTTCAAGCTCATGGAGCGGATGCTACTCGCACGGTTAACTCCCATCATTGAAGCTGTCATACTTAGAGAACAGGCTGGCTTCCGACCGAACCGAAATACCTGTGATCGAGTTCTTGCACTGGCCACCAACATCGAAGTCGGCTACCAACGAGGCGCTAAAAGTGGAGCAGTTTTTATCGATCTTACCTCTGCCTACGACACAGTCTGGCAGAATGATTTACTCTTAAAACTGCCCCAAATCGTACACTACAAAACGACACTGCAACTCATAGCCAACATCCTGACGAATCGCTCATTTTGCATCCACATAGTAGAGCAGGCCAGTCGATCCCGACATTGAACGAACGACCTTCCTCAAGGATCAGTACTTGCACCATGTCTCTTCAACATCTATATCAGCGGCATACCAAAAACCACCTCACGCAAATTTGCGTACGCAGATGATCTCGCTATTGCTGCACAAGGCGTGACCCTAAGTCAAATCGAAGAAACCCTTACCAGCGACTTACAGAAGCTAGAGACATATTTCAAGTCGTGGCGACTACGCCCTAACTCCAGAAAACGGTTACCTTCATTTTTCACCTAAATAAACGCTTCGCGACGACGCCTTTATCGGTCACACTCTGTGGAAGCGTACTGAAACATGAACCTACGCCGAAATAACTTAGAGTCACTCTCGACAGAAGCCTTACATTCCGAGAACACATAGCAAATACAAGCGCTAAAGTTAAATTGCGAATCAGTGTTATACAGAAACTCGCTGGGGATCACATGTCCCAGTTCTACGCATGGCCACACTCTCACTGGTCTACTCCGTGGCTGAATACTGCGCTCCAGCGTGGAGCCGTTCCACTCACACTAAGAAGCTTGATACCCAACTTAACTCAGCAATGAGGATCATAACAGGCGCAATGAAATCAACTCCAACGTCATGGCTGCCTGTTCTATCTAACATCGCGCCTCCACATATAAGGAGAGAGACTGCTCTAAAAGGAGAGTATACAAAAATTTTGAGTAACCCAGACCTTCTGATTCATGGAGACCTCGAGTGTCTACCCCGGATCCGTCTAAAATATCGCAAACCGTTCTGGCTAAAGGCGCCGAATGCTGAATTCAATATGCCAGCTGAAGAGAAGTGGCGGGCGAAGTGGTTGAACACCCAGCTAATAAACAAATATCTTATCACAGACCCAACCCAACCCAGGTCGAACAAGCACGTTCGTAAACGACTGTATACGGAGAAATACGACGATATACGCAGAGAAAAACTATCGTTTATGGTCTTCGTATACAAAATCCGTAAACGGTTTCCATTTTCCACCGTATACGACACGGCGATATACGACCGTAATACTGGACCATGTAAAACGCTATAATAAGACCGTATACAGCCATGCGGGGAGCGTATAGGATTTTTTACAGCCGTATGTGAAGTCCGTAATCGTCGACCTGGGTAACCACCACCCAGTTTCTCGCTACCCCGTAATCTATAGGTAAAAGTTAACCGAATCAGATCATCCCATGGCCGGTGTGCCTATCTATTATACAAATGGAAAATGAAAGATAGCCCCACATGCCAGTGTGTAGACGAACAGACAATAGCGCATACAGTCAAAAGTTGTCCATTAAGACCCTCAATGGAGGCATCGCTGCAATCCATCATCTAATATCTGAAGCTTTGGCATGGCTAACTCATATGGATATTGACCTCTCATAGTTGTTATTTTTATATTTATTTCTCTTTTTGTTTCTGATTGCTTTGTTGCTAGATGTTTGGAGTGTATGTAGTGTGCTGTTGTTCCTTTAGTATGTTGCTAACTGTTGGCAACTTGTCATACGAAAGAAGAAGAACGGGTCAATTAAACGTTCAGAGATATGACTAATTCAGTCAACAGAATTGGGCGATTTCGACCATGTTCTCGTCAATTAGAAAAGCCGTACTTGACCTATTTGGAAATGAGATTGCCAGCAAATGATAGCTACAAGTTAACTTTATTGTGACCACTTTTTGAAAAGAAAACATTTTCTGAATATCTACGTTTGTTCAAACAAAAATTGGAAGAACAAATGAAACATACTTTTTCTGTGAAATGTTATTGCTGCTTCTGCAAACAATTCAATTCAAAACTTGTGTATCTATTGATTTCTAGTAGATGTCATTTGACGATTGACTTTGCAGATGAGCTTCAAAGACGACCGTTGAACAGGCTTTTTAGTGGGAATTCTATTGGCAACGTTGCAAAATCTGTTTCCATCTTTATAAAATTCGATTAATTTTTTATTTATTTATTGTGAAGGTTACATACGCACTCCCGTTCAGTTCTATCTCAAATAAATTTTTAATGGTGATGCAACACTACACAAGAATTCTATAAGAAACATAAAGAGGGATCAATTGTCACAAAATTTCTTCATTATTAATTGGATGATCGCTTTTGAAAGTCAACATATGTTTGTTATGAAAAACTATGTATCTGTTGATTCTTTGATACTCATAGCCACACAGCATGCGTCATAGTCATGTAGAATTCTAGATTAAATTCAAAATACTATTGCTTTGAAGTCTAGTCGTGAATGTCAAAATTTTCGTCTTCATATTTTATGATTTAAATCACGGCACGGCGACTCATGCTGTATATATCTATAGTCTACCAACAATACACTGTATATAGCATTGCTTTGAAACTTTTCTGTATCGCAAACAGATTTAATCAAAAACAAACAAAGACGAAGCCTTTAATTTGAAATTTTTATCTTTAGTTTTATACGTGTTTTCGTTTTAATTAATCCGCACATTTCAGTATATATTTTACTTCGATGTACGGTGTTTCATAAATCCACCATACTGTTCTGCATAGAAAATTCCATGTGATATTTCTTTACTCTTACTTGGCAGTATAGAACTGCTGTACTCTTTCATCAATGTCAGAAGAATGTAGTCAATTCGAAAGTTTTAAATTGTAAAACCGAAAAAATAGATCATCAATGTTGCACGTCGATAAAGTTTAGCATAAGAATGACTCTTAGAAATTTCAGGTTTAATTAGATTTCTTGCTGTTGCTCGAATCTTATGCTCATCACCAACTATGATGATGAATAAATCTGAACAAAAAAGAACGATCGAGCTCATATTTAATTTTTCTCAAACGTTTTGGTATATTTGCTTGTTTTTCGAAGTATAAAAGAATTATAAAATTTTATAATTTTTATTCCAAACGCATTATGATTTCGTACCGTTGAAATATGAATTTGAAAACGATTTTGTTGAAAACTAATTAAGTCCAAAAAGCAATTATTTTATATGCTACTACAAACATTGTTTAACTAACTCCTTACTGATTAAAAAGCTTCTTCGTCTCTGTTTTTCTCTTCCTTTTCACTCGAAATCTTGCTATTTTTTATGATTTATTTCTAGCGTATCACAATCGATCTGTTAATTCTTGAACTTTGAGAATAATTAGTGTATTTCTTCAAATTAATATATTTCAATATTTTTTTACAGTATCTTCAGTATGAAAGTCAAGGATCATGCCCAAATAATATTTCTTTCATTGATTAACTTTTATTTTCTCTTGTCAAAAAACCGAGTTACTTTTTATTTTTCTACTTTTTAAATAGTTATTTGAATTCTACAAGCGAACCAGTTAGTAGCGGCGCCAGAAACTTCCTCCCGGGTGAGCTGAGCCCACCTCAGCCCATCCCTGGCGCCGCCACTAGAACCAGTTCAATAACTTTAGTAGTGAAAAAGAAATCGATGATGTCTACAACTTAAGAATGAAAGAAGAAAAAGAGAAGAGTGATTATCGGATTGCTACGAACGGCGATCATATATAATCGGATGTAGAATGAGATGTATATAAAGAATAATTTTGCTTCGATATGTTTCTAGAAACATCTTAGAAAGGTCCTAGTCTAAAGCTGTTCTGAAACAAAACGCAGAAAAACGAAGAGAATGCATAGAATGGTTTGTATCTTTCACTGGGAACAAATGAAACGAGAAGACATTAAATAATTACTATTTTTCTATGTCGTAAATCGCATGCAAGTTAGTCATTTTGAAGATTGTTTATGATCTACGTGTGAAAAGGGATTCTTTGTCTGCTAATTAAAATGTAGCGGGTGTGGATGCCAACTCTATCCACAACTTGAATACATCTACACCTATACTGTTGCTAACTTTCGATTATCTAGAAATAAAAGTAGTTAAGAGGCTAATAATATGTCTCGTATCAATGGAACTGAAGAATAGAGTTATTTTCATTTGAAATTTATGGCTTGAGATTTATTTCGACTTTGAGAAGAACTCACTATCGCACTTTCGACAAGCATATGGTACGTTTGGCATGACGGTATGACCTACCAAAAGAAAGAAGTGATTATTGCTTTAAAAAGTCAATCTTCACATATCAACCAAACCCCTGTCATAATATTAGTATGATGAGTGGAATATATAAACGAATGAAATTAATATCGATTTTCTATGTCATCAAATTTGACTCGCTTATTATCAATCATCTATGATATTATCATTGAATAACATACTAAAAGACTAAGCTACTCGTACATCGAAGTCAATAAAAATAACATCGTGAGGAATTCAAATCGGTATGTCTGTCTTCTAAAAACAAAACTAATGAAGTCTACTTCCAATTTTATCCCTAGATAAGCTGAATATCTGATCAATCTAAACTTTGTGAAATTATGTGTATCTGTACTGTGTCCAAAAACTTTCTACAATATTTTCTTCCAGAAACTAATAACAAATCAATACTGCATTTCTCAAGATGCATATCTAATATCAGTTTGAACATCATTTTCCATATTTGTGTCTTCTTACATTTATTCACAAGTGCAACGAATAAAGTATTTTTATCATATGAAAAAATAAAGAAAAACAAAGTCAAAGATTATATTTCAATGTTAATTGGAATCTTTCGTATCATGTCGTCATGTTGTCATGAGTTGTAGATGTAAATGTACTAGGGGAAATATTATCATCAGTAGATTTTTGTCGAAGACGTTTGATATTTTCTTGAGTTATATGGATTCGTTCGGTTAAATCTTGAATTTCACTTCGTACTTGTTGATGAGTCTGTTTAATAAGTACTATTGTGTTAGCTTTTTTAATCGCATCTGTCGTGCAAGCAAATAATTGTATTAAAAACAACAGTACATTTTCTGATACGCACATTCTTTTGCAACTGCTCGATTTTTATCCGTTGATGTCGTACTTGACTTTGCAGATTCAAGTAGTCGAGTTAGTAAGTCCGATGGTTCTTGGAAAATCTATGTCGAAGAACAATATGATATACAGCTACAGCTTGATACGATTAAAAGACTACGTTCATCTATCGAACAAATGGAAAAATAGCTAAACTTAGACATCTTCTCGTCGATTGTTTCGACTCTAGTCTCGCAACGAGTTATTAATTATGTTTTCATTCAACATAATCCGACATTTATCATCGATTGTTTGTTCTTATGTTTTGACGAACAAGACAATCGTTAGAGTAGTTAAGTGGATCACATATTTATCACATTATATAGCTAGCAATACAGATTACGTGATTGAAAAGTATTTTTCAATAGCCTGCTGAGACAACTACCATAGTGAATGAGTGTAGGAATAGATATTCTCTTCTATAACATGTCATTTACATAGGACTACTCTGTATGTTACCATAAAAAAGAGGTATTCCGACTGAGACAACAATTGTAAGTTTAAACTATGTTGTGATGATCGAAACACACACTTATGTCTTCTATATCATTTTAACACGAAAAACAATTTATACGTATTCAAAAGAAGAATACGTCATAAAAGTAGACATGAAAATAATGTATGAGCCGATAATCAAAATTCTGAAACTTCTTAATTCTTTACTGAGTCTACACAAGAAACTTTTATCTTAAAGGAAGCGACATCTTAGAAAACACTGAAAGAAAATGGTTCAGCGTCTTATGGTTCTTCTTAGCATGCAGTTCTGTTTTAATATTCAATACTATTGCGTACATTGAACGGTACTACCTTCGTATATACAATTTCAGTGTTTCAATGCAATCAATACCAAGAAATCAAATTCGGCTCGGCTATTCTGTAGCATATTTTAAACTAAAAAATATCTCGGACTAGAAATTGACGTTGGTCCGTTGATAGAAAAACGCTACTACATGATATTCAAATCTTTGCCCAACAGCAGATATAATTTCTCGCTGAGCGAATGTTGCAGTCTCCTTTCCGAGAAACCAAAAACAATCTTATTGAAATACAAATGTACATCATTATATATTTGAAATCTATTGTAAAACTGCGATGTTAAGCATGAAATTCCATTTATGAAAATTTGATTTTCAACTATCCGTTTTAAATATTAAAATGCAACAAATATTTACCAATTCATCATAATATTCATTGATTAATGGTTTTTTACCGATAACAACTTCTGGATCGGTTGAAAACAATTTCAAATGATAATAAAACATTACCTAGAGCAAATCAATAGAATGATGTCCTAAATATGCTTTTCATTGTTTTAATTACATAGTAAAACTACCGGTTTTTCATTTGGATCACGAAAAAAGATCGTGATTTGTGTTTCAAATTCTCCCCAACCACTTTCTTGGATCTCAAATGGTGGTTGATTTACAACTAGAAAATCAGTCCATCAAATTACAACAAAATATACATATGCATACGATTTACCTCGAATATGATTCGGATAAGTTTCATGTAAACGAAATTGTACTCGACTTATATAGTGTGACATATCATCATTGTTAAACGAGCGAACGAATATTGTCCATTGATGTGTATGTCCATCGAAATCTGGTTTCGAACCAAAATGTTTCGCTGTGTTACCATAGAGAATAGGTTTAATAATTACTAATGGTGTTCGCTAAAAAAACGTATACTATATTTTTTTTTCAAAACTATTTATTTTTGTATTGGCATGCTTACTGGTTTTAAAGATACTATTGACATCTGAAAGTGCAATAATACTGATGTATAAAGAAAGATTGTTGCTCTATGCTGTTTTCTTTTTATTGATTATACGAACAGTTTTACATAGCCTTGCAGAGTTCAATCTCAAAATTATAAATCGTATAGATCTATTGAAATAAGAAAACGAAAATTTTATGTCCATAGAAACAATCGATATTAAAAAATAAATGATTCCTGTTTTAATTACAGCTCAGTTGAAAAATTTCTTTCCATCTTATTCATTTTCCAGCATAGTCAAAATCAACATGAGCTAGAATTACATTCATTTATTTTGAAATACAAAAGATAAAACAATTACATTGGTTTTAGATTGGTATCTAATAAAGTAAAATTTCACTAGATGACACAAGTTGGCAAGTTAAATTCACAAGAAATGTATGCGAAATAGAATTCATTGAAAACAAACTTATTTCACATAGAAGCCGTAGTCAATAAATCGACAGTGTCTACGTTCTAGTCAATTTACAAGAACTGATAGTAAAGCAGATAGTAAAAGTGAGTGTAGGAAAAAATGCATATATAATTTGATCATCAATTATGATACTTCCTATTGATAAATTATTGTAAATTTGAATCGAATAGTAAGTTAACATTATACATCTTTGGAACAGGTTTTCAAATTGTACAAACTCTACTTCTATCAAACGACATACAAACCTCTTAGGAAGTATTAGTTTTAGGAGTCACTGCACGAGAAGGACAACCGATTTCTCAATATAGCTGCTCAATCATGTTCTCAGATTTTGTCGGCAGTGGCCTCATCTTGTAGACAAAAGGTTTTTAGGCATAAAACCAAAATTTTAGCCCTAAAGGTTGAAATTTGACTGAGATACGAAATACGAACTGAAAGCACTAAAACTGCATTTTCATCAATTTTTGACATTTTTTGTTAGCCGTCTACTTGCATTATTTTTACGATATCTCTTCACCAGAACGTGATAGAGACTTGAAACTTTGGCCAGACATAGATTTCGAGATGGGCAACACAACCATTTTATACAATTATGTATATGCCATGTCAAAGTATCATCGACATTTCTAACCATATATCATAGTAGACATCAAAAAGTACTCGATCTTTAGAATAAGCTTTCTCCCCATCAGCTAGATAAATTTGGCTCAAACGTTTTTTGCGAAGACTACTATTGTATTACTACTGAATTATGCAATCAAAAGGTTGGGATTCTTGGATTTGGTCCCAAAAACCATGATCACGATAATAGTGCTGTATTATCTTACAATGGTATGCAGGGGATCGGGATGATTTTGAGACAAATTGGAAAACAAAGGCTGTTTGATCTGAAACTTTCAGCAATAATAGAGGTCAGTGTTAGTAATAACATCTATAAGTTTCACTCTGATCGATAAATATTTCGATATCTCACTTTGTAGACGCCATCATTGTCATTAGAATTCCAAATAGGAAAAGTAGTTATATGAGTTTTTGATTGGATTTTTACACAATTTATAGTCAGTTGATACATCATTCGATAGAGAATTTTATGCTGAACAAAACTGCGCTATTCATCTAGAGCTCAAATAAAAACATGGCTATAAAATTTTAAATATACTCTGTACTAGGCATCATTCATTGATTTCATTTCATGATCGTCACATCTATTGTGCTTAATCGAAAGCTACATGTTTAACTGAATTTTATCGAATTTTGTAAAGGAA
>OENT01002936.1:0-16303 GCA_900239685.1 Rotaria macrura
CTTCGTAAAATGGATACGTCTAGCTAAATTAAGTCTTAAAAATTTGTGGTTTGAGTTAGAGATGTGCAGGGTAAGCATTTCTCTTACCCTGTACCTTGATTAAGGAATTTTTCTTTATCCTTGTTCTATCCTACCCTGTAGGTCCTCTACCCTGCCCCTACCCTACCCTACCCTGAAAAATCTTTAGATATGTTTACCCTACTCTACACAGTAAATTTTACAATATAATATCTTTATGGCTTGTGATTCTTATTTTTCCTCACTGGTTAGAAACTGCCAGCCATGCTTAAATGTTCATCAAAATTACTTGTTTTTTCGCATCGTATGCAGTTTTTGATAATTTTTTGGACGTATTTACAAATAAAAATTGTTTTAACAAAGCATTGAATTAAAGAACCTAATGCAATAAATTAAACAAAAAAAAGAGAAAACAATCGATTGTTTTCACCGATGGTCGAACTTATACCATTACTGTATAAGTACAATATATTAATGCGTTTTTGTGATTGAATTACGGTTAGTTTCTTCATTTTACACATGAATAATGGTTGGGATATGTCGCTTGAAGCTAGTCACCTTCTGAACGACTGAGCTAAAAATCGTCTACTTTAATTTTCATGATTTCTTTCTTTTCCTGACTCAACTTTAATTTATTGGATTTTTACTTCCACCATATGGGTGTGGGTGTGGGTGTGGGTGCGTATGGGTGGCGATGTAATGCATCTTTCTTTCATATCTCATCCCCAAACCAGCACTCTCTTGAAGATTCGATGAAAGATCACCGTTATCGACCACCATGAGCTGTTCTTATATGATCTCGGTAAGAACTTGAAACTAAGAATAACCTTTTGAAGGATCTATACATTCATCATCAGGGAAAATAGTCAATAGAATCTTTTCTCTAGAATTATAAATTTGAGTGACACTACTCGCAACACCATTAATGAAGTGCATGAGATCTAATTTTTGATGCCTTTCGCGTTTGTAAGATTCGGAAAACAATAATATCAATAAATTTTAATTCTTTCCATATTCTCAAACAAGGTTTTTAATGAAAATTTTGAAGCACAAAAAAGAATAAATTAATGCAAAAAAAAGCGTCCTAAAAAGGACAGAATGACAAAGGAAGCAATTAGTAATCAGAAAAGTCAATTGTTAGAAAACCATTAGAATAGGTTAGTAATATAGCGTAAATTCGATTCTCAGACTTATGTCATAATCATGGAAAAATAGTTGCGTTAGAGAAAATTTAGAAAAAGTTATTAAAATGTTTGAATAAGTACAAATGTCATAAAGACTCTTCAAGATTAGGTTGTGCTCATTTAAAATCAATAAAAGATACTAAAAAACGGCTATAAGTATTGATACATGAAAAAGTTAAATGAGAATAAGTTATGTTCGAGACCACTTGACCAATGTTTTGTATAGTATTTAACTCTTTCACGGCTAGCTGAAATTTGTTCATGTTAACTGTACATTCTCAGATCAATAGTTAATGAAAGATTAACAATTGATCACATATCATATGAATAGCCTCAGCAATATTGTTGTTCAAATTCAATACCTCTTAAGAGTTAAGTCAAAGGAAGCTTCATCAAGCTTATTATTTTCTGTATCTTGAATGTTCTTCACAAGTATCCTGCTCGACAACTTTCGAATATTTTAAACTAGCTATACGTGTTTTATCTAATTCTAACTTTGTGAAATATATGAACAACTGCAACAAGCTGTCCATTCATTTGTATCATGAACGGTGAGAGATTATTTGCGTTGTTATTGAGTAGAAAAAATCGTCGCAAATTTTGAAAATGCTTAAAAATAGCTATATTCAAGTATATCAATAATGTCAGAGCAGCGATATGCATTAATCAAGACAAGAAACTGATATACTAGGCGAAACATTTTAATAAAATATGCATTCAAACCAATTTCTCAGAACAAAGTATAACACATACTTTTTTTTATCGAATAACTAATGCATAAAAAGTGAATAGTTTCAAGCAAGGATGATTTCAACTATATACATCACTAAGCATTGGTGTGAAAGTTCATCATCTAGCACTAGATCAATAAAACAATGAATCGATCTTATTGGAATAATCATTGTATTCAAATATACTAAACCTGTTGATGTAAAGCATGATTACTAATCAAGCCATTAAATATGATTGAAAAGATCAATGCTTCAAACCTTTATTTTTCTGTACATATACATACTATTACGTACATCAAATCAAAGCACAACTTTCAACAAAAAAATTTAGATGAAAACTAAATAGCAATAACAATAGATCAATTCATTTTTATAGAGCATCAAGCGTAAAATTAGCCACTGAAATTGATGTAGATGATCACACGAAAGAAGAATCGTTTTTATTAAATTCATGTTCAGTTATTTTAGTTTTCAGCAATTGATTAGAGCATGAAATAAAATTGAGCAATGTATGGTATGTGACTTATCGTTAACAAGGTAGGATTCAATTATTTTTTTCTGATGTAGTAGTTAACATTAGCAGTTATAATCAATTAGCACGCATTATGTGAAATATTCTCACCAAGATAATATTCTACTATCTTATTCAACAAAATTCGATGTGAAGAGAATAGAAGATGGAGCAGTTCTTGGTATATGAATCATTCTCACCATTTTTATATTCCGTAACTTTACTCAATATACATCGATGCCAGTGAAATACAAGATTGAATAGGATACGGCTTACGAATCGCCTTGACTAATTTCGTGTTCGATTATGTTGGCATCAAGCAGCCAACTTCGGTGAGATTCATAAATGAAAATTGCGTGGTTGATGAATTATTTTAAAAATAAACCTGTTCTGATCAATCTTTTTATTAAATCAAGGATTGATTTAGTTTAACTGAAACATAATGTTTGAAATAATGAATGAGAGAGACAGTTATGCTCTTCAATTAGTTCATCAAATTCATCGTGAGCGATAGTAAGTAGAAGTGTCTTGAAAATTACATCAAAATGAAATAACCACACCTGAACTGCTTGTAATCTTCTGATCTAATGTACCATTTACTTTGAAATGAAATCTAATACTATTTTTCACTCTTGGGTGTTCAATCATTAGTGAATAATACTAAGTAGAAATTCGTTCAACTACTTTTCTGTCAAGTTAGAAAACTTGTGGAACTGTTGGTATGACAGTATGATGACTTCAATGTATGATTACAAATAGAGAACTAAACAAATGCTTCGTTTCCTCCATAGTAGATTCTTAGTATCTTGTTTAATTCATAATGCACATTGCATACGAATTGCGCGGACCAGGGTTTTCTTCATCTATCATGGGTAACACTAAACTAGATACTGGGATGAGTAAAAATCATGTTATAGAACGAGGTTAGTGTTATTATGATTTGCAACCTCTTTCTTCAAGTACATTGCTTCATACAAACAAGTGAAGACACTTTATGCCACTAGAAAAAATCACCCAATCGATAAATCCTTCTGAGTAGGGTTATATTTAGACAAAACATTCACGTTCTATATAAATGAAGCCATACAAACATACTAGTCAGGATGACAAATTCTATGAACGATTTTAAACGGAGTTCATTCCAATCAATCAATTACTTCATAGCAGACGTTACATATTACATAGAAACAAAGAGACCTCTGTATATATGAACAATTATAATTAGCGTCGCGTTCAGGTGTGTCGCTACCTTCCCATAGAGTTATATTCCTTGATTCTATGAATAATGATTTCTTTGAAGAAGAATTACTTTAACCAGAGTTCAATTCAAATTTAAAACAAAATTTCCATTCATATGACTCACTTGATATTACTGCGAAGATACCATAATGCATGAATTTTGTCAATTATAGTTTCATTCAAGTTACGCGCTCGCATTCAAGCAGTATTCATGCCTACAGTTACTGAGAAAACCTCTCTTCAAACTGAATTGCTATAACAAGCTTTTTATTGAAGTATCTTGACAATTTCTTATCAAGATAAGCAACTCTAATCCACCAGTGAGGACCTTGCAATAAGCTAATATCTATAACAAAGGTTTCACTACTCTATTTTACTGACATCAAAGCTAAATACATGACTCGATTAGATCAACAAAGATTTGTCGATGATTGAATGCTTACTATCATAGTAGCATTCAAATGTATCACTGACCAACAAACGAAATATCTTATTCAGCCACTTTATACGAGATATCTAGGGACTGAACTGCTATAACCAACATCTGATTCAATTTAACAATTCACATCGAATTGAAGCACATAATTCGATCAGAGCAGCAAAGATTTCATCATTAACTGATTCTTGCAATTAGAGTTACATTTAAATTTATTAAACGCTTCCGAGAGAATGATGCCAACTGATTTCATCTAATCATGTTTCCTGACAAATGAACTTTAACAACAAACATAATGTTCAGAGTGAAAGTATCTTTCCGATCATGAATACCACTCTATTATATCACCAAAGATCTCTCAACAAATGAATAGTTATAACAAGGACTCTATTCAAATATTTCCCTCTCATCGTAGCCACACGTGATATTTTATAATCTTTGGAAAAACTCTCGGTCAGAGAATGCTGAAAACTAATGCTTCATTCACAGACATTGTGCAAGTCATCATGAAGTGACTTCCAAGAATACATTATCGAAAATATCGTTTACAACGAATATCTATGACCAAAATTCAATGCAAATATATTACTGCCTCTCGAAGGAAGTCATTCATTTCATCATGTCAAAGAGAATCACACGAATAATGAAATTCTATAAGAAGCAATAAATAAATAAATCGTGATCATATCAGAGCCCAGTGTATTATCATATTAGATAAAGAGATGACTGTTGATAATTGAATTGTCTGAACAAGCGTTCAATTCAGATATGTTGCTTACTCCTGATCGAGTCATGTCCCTCGATTATATCAGTAAATATCTCCCAATCAACGAATCACTACAACAAGGGCATTATCCGAGTATTTTGCTCGTATGAAAGTAACTCATTTCACTCGAATCATGTAGCAGTGGTTTGATAGGAAATTTATCTCTACAATCAGGAGTACATTCTATTATATTACCTACTTCCAGACAGAAAATGACAAAAGAGTTCATAAACAAATGACTCTCAAAAAATTAATGATATAACCAGAAAGCAATTCCAGGCAATCATCGTCACTTAAGGAAGACTTGCCACTCAAGATACAGAGCGAAGACATGTCGAAAATGAATTTTTGTAAGTATAGTGACATTCAAAAGAATAGTTGACTTTATGGAAGAATATGCTGCTGAATTAATTTAAAATAGCTATCTCTTGAAAGAAGAATCATTATAACTAAGCATATTTTCAAACGTACGACTCACCTTCAGGTAAAATAGGTCATTCAATCATATTCACAAATGTCATTTGATAATAGAATTCTTGTAACTAGGCTGAAATTCAAGTTTCTTATTCGCGTCATTAATCAGTGTGTCAGATAATAAACCAACGATTGATCGCAGGGCTAGAGAATTTTTATCACAAGGAATTCATTCAACTGTTTCGCTCACGTGAAATCCAAATTAGCCAGTCGGCTTCGTAACGAGAGATTTTGCGATAAATTTATAATTATAACAATGATTTCATGCAAATATTTCGCTGTCTTGTTGATGACATATGGCAATCAATTAAGTCATTTCATGCTCTAGATGATCGAAATAATCTGATTATTGCTTCATTCCAGTATATTGCTGACAGGAGAGCTTCAACTATCACTAGATCACTCCAGAAAAATCTTCTGAAATAAAGTATTTCCATCAGTACATTTCCATTCCAATTCTTCACTGTTCTCCAATTGGAAAAGGTCTGTCAAACAACTGTCTAATATCGCGTAATATATTTATTCTTATCAGTAGGGATCTATTCAGACATGGTGCTGACTTCTATGCAAACTGTGTCATTTAATTGCATCAGTAAAGGTGCTCAAACAATTGAACTCTGATAACAATGATTCTATTCACCCTTTTCGTGTGTTTCTGTAAAAAGTTGGTCTCGGGACGGCATCAGCCAAGATCTCACAATAAATGATTTATTACAACAAAGGTTCTATCCCCATATTTTACTCATAGCTTTGCCAATCGACTAACTCAACTACATAAGCAAACACCTCCCAATAGAAGCACCCGTATGATAAATACTCTGTTCAAGTTGATTAGTTGCGTGTGAGTATAATACATAACCGTATCATATGAATAAGTTCCGTGTAAAATGAACTCGAACGATTAGGGCTTTATTCGAGAATAAAGCTCATACCCAAGTGAAGCGAGTCGATAGAAAATGTTAGCAGCCATCTCTTGATAAGCAGATTCTTATAAGTAGGTCTCGTTCAAGAATATAGCACATTTCTGAATGAAAGGAGTAAACGAAAACTACTAGAGAACATCTTTTTATTAGCGGATTCCCCGAATTAGGATCCCATTCGAAAACAAAGCTCCTTTTCAAGTGAAGAAAACCTATTGAAAATATCAGCAAGCACTACTTGATAAAAAAATTCTAGGAACCACGATTCCATTCGAAAATAAAGCTCACTTCTAAGTGAAGTCATTCAGTGAACTATGTTAGCGAGCACTTCCTAAAAAACAGATCTTTTTAACCAGGGATCTATCCGTCAATAAAACCCCTTTCTGGGTGATCGATTCAAAGAAAATCTTAATCAATCGTCTCTTGATAAGCGAATACTTGGAAACAAAATTACATTCAAGAAAAAATCTCATTCCCAAGTAAAAAGAATCAATGGAGTATATCATCCGAAATCTCTCGATAAACGAATCCTTGTGAGTAGGGCTTCATTTGCGTGTATTACTCAGCTGCAATCAAATATGTAGCTTAAGTGATTAAAGGGAGAATTGCGGAAAATTGAACTAAAGTGACAAAGGCATCATTCAAAAGCATCGGTCACTTGTAAACGAGCAATGTCACTTGAGCACATCATCGAGGATCTCTGTGTAACAAAATGATTATAACAACGATTCTAAGAGAGAACTTTTCTCACACCTACATGATATACTCTACTTGATCACAAGAATGAAAATGTATCAAAACTGAATAGCTTCAAGCAGTGTTTAATTCATGTTTCACTTACAACGTAGGAAAATGCATCACAAATTGGTATTGGCAAGAATTCATTAGAAAATGAATCCCTATTATTATCTTTGTATTCAATTGCATTACTAGCTTCTGCAAAGAGCGCTGTCACGATTATATTAGCGTAGATCTCTCGGTTAATAAATTATTAAAACTATGTTGCGATATCGATAGATTGCACATATCTTCCCAAAACGTCCCACTTCGTTCTATAAAGAAATATCTCTTGGCAGTCGAATCTTTATGACAAGAGTTATATTCCCATAACGCACTTTCGTTGAAAGACACAATGACTATCGATTACTTCAAGAAGTTTCTCTGGATAATTGAGCTCTTGTAACAAGAATTCTCTCCAAGTATTTGCATCTAATTGCCGACGCGGATCTCATTCGATCATATAACTGTAGATGTTCTGGATGTTGAATATCAATAAGTATGGTTGCATTCAGATGTATCATTTACGTAGAATATAAGTATATCGGTATATTCTGTCAAAAGACCTCTCATGAAAAACGAATCGCAGCAACCAAGATTATGTTCCTATTCATTACTCGACCGAAAGTGTACCAATTTTTTCAAAACCTTCTTAAAAGATCTTTTTATTATGGAATACTTCCAATGAAACCTAGATTCACTTGTCTCGTGGATTCTGTCCTACGATGCATCAACATGTCGTATACAACAAAATCACGTGAAAAAAGGATCGTCATGACCAAAACAATATTCATTTGTGTTGCTCCATGTTAATCATTTCAAAAGATTTCTTGAGATCATTGAAAATTTGCAAAAATTGATTGCTCATAATCATGGATCCATTCCAATAAGTGTCTCTAATCACGACAATTTATGCCACTAAATTTCAAGAATTGAGATCATTTGCTAATGGCACTTTTCTCACAAATCAGGAATTCCAGTTTTTGCTCCAATCTAAGTTGAAGCGCCTGCTGCATATCACAAGAATATTTCTGGTGGCTAATGAACAGCAGCAACAAAACTTCAGTGCTAGTATGTCACTTATTTCTATCTTATTCGTCACTTAATTTCTTTGGAATACATCTCGTGATATTTGACTTCTTGCCAGTAAGCTTTCATTCACGTTTTTGTCTCATTTCGAGCAGAGATCTCTCACTTCATTATATCTTGAAGACCTCTTCTTTCTTGAGCTCTTCTCATAAAGCTTCCATTCTAAATTAAGTGTCTTTTCAAAAACTAATAAACCGCATAATTTCATATCAGAGATCTCATCACACTTGAGTTCTTCTCAGAAGGCTCCTATTCGAGATTATGGCTCATTTCAAAGTAGTATTCTTCATTTAATTGCATATCAGAGATCTCGCCACACTTGAATTCTTCTCAGAAGGGCTCCATTCAAGACTATCACTCCGCTAGAAAAGAAATCCTCCATGTTAATTCCAAGTCAAGATCTAGTCATACTTGAGCTCTTGTAAGAAGGACTGCATTAAAGTTTATCCCTCGTTTCGAAATGAAAGTTTTAGATTGACTTCATATAAAAGACTCTGTGATATTTGAGTTCTTCTTATCAAGACTCTATTCGAGACCATCGCTCATTTCGAAGAAAATCTATCGTTTCCTTTTGATATCAAAGATCTCTTCATATTTGAGGTCCTCCAAGAAGGGTTCAATTCAAGACTGTCTCTCATTTCGCAATGAAATAAGTCTACCAGTTTCATACCAAAGATCTCTTGATATCTGAGTTCCTCTAACAAACGTTGTATTCAGATTCATTGATTCTCTGGAAGTGAATTGTATAATTTCATTTCAAATCAAAACTCTTATCAAATTTGAACAATTCCGAGAACGATGGTATCCAAGAATATTGCTCACTTCCAAAGAAAATCTCTTATCTCATATCTTATCAAAGATGTTCTGATTCTTGAGCTTTTCTTACCAAGACACTATTCAAGAATATAACTCATTCCAGACTGAAATGTATCATTTGGTATTCTTGGCAGGGATATTGTGATGTTTGACTTATTCTCATTATTATCTTACTCAAGTGTCTATTCACCACGAACAACAATATATCATTTCATTTCGCACCAAAGACCGCTTCATACTTGAACTGTTTTCATAAGGATTCAATTCAAGATTATCGCTCCCTCTGAAGAAAAATCAATCACTTCGTTTCATTTCAAAGATGTCTTTATACTTGAGTTCTTCTCACCAAAACTCTATTCAAGAGTATCACCAATTTCCAAGAAAAATATATCATTTGACTTCCTTGGTAGAGATCTAGTGGTTTCAGAGTTCTTCTCACCATGGTCTTGTTCAAGTTTATCGCTCATTGCCAGGACAAATCAGTCATTTCATCTCGCATCGAAGATATTTTACATACTTGAGTTCTGCTAACAAAGCTTTCGTTCAAATTTATTTGTCATTTCGAATACGCATCTCTTGTTTAATTTCATTCGAAATACCTTCTAATAACTGACTTCTTCTCACCACAGTTTTATTCAAGATTATCGTTCATTTCTAAGTGAAGCTCATGATTCGATATTCTTGGCAAATCGCTTGTGGTCTTTGAGTTTTTGTCACCACGATCCTATTCAAGTTTATCCCTCATTTCGAACGAAATTTCATCATTTCTTTACACGTCAAAGAACGCTTCATACTTGAGTTCTACCCAGCAAGAGTCGATTCAAGATGATCAGTCATTTCTAAGTGAAATGTATCATTCGATATTCTTGACAAAGATCTTGTAATGCTTGGTTTCTTTTAATGATCATATTGTTCAAGATTATCACTCATTGCGAACAAAATCTATTATTTGATTACGCATCGAATTTCTCCTGATACTTGGACTCTTCTGAGAAGGGTTCTATTCAAGGCTATGGCTCATTTCCAAGTGAAATCTATCATTCGATACTCTTGGCAGAGATCTCATGATTCGTGAATTCTTCTCATGATCATCTTATTCAAGATTATAGCTCATTTGAAAGAGAAATCAATCGCTTCATTTCATGTCACAGATTTCTTGGTACTTGAGTTCTTCTAACAAAGTTTACATTCAAGTTTATTGCTTAATACAAAGTAAAATATTTCAGTTCATTTCATGTCAATGACTTCTTCACATTTGGCTTCTTGTAACAAAGATTCCATTCAAGTCTCTCCGTCATTTCAAAGAGGTATCTGACATTTAGTTTCATTAAAAGTACCTTCTAATACTCGAACCCTTTTCACCATGGCCCTATTCAAGATTATCGTTAATTTGGAAGATAAAGCTGCCATTTCGATTCATATCAAAGATCTATTAATAGTTGAGTTCTTGTCACCACTGTCGTGTTCAAGATTATTGTTCATTTCGAAGAGAAAGCTATAATTTCGCTTCAAATGGAAGATTTCTTCATACTTGAGTTTTTCTGACAAAACTTGCATTCAAGTTTATTCGTCACTTCGTATAGGAACCTAGCTTTGTATTTAATATTAAAGATCTCTTGATACTTGTGATGTTTTGACAAAGGTTGTATTCAAGTTTGTGAGTCATTTCGATATGAAATTTATTATTTCATTTTATATCAAACGTGTCATCATACTTGGGTTCTTCTCATCAAGAGTCTATTCAAGAGTATCTCTTTTTGTGAAGAAGATTTTATCATTTCATTTCACGTGAAAGATGTCATCATACTTGGGCTGCTCTCATTAAGAGTCTATTCAAGATTAACTCTTTTAGGAAAGAAAAATCTATTGCTTTACTTCATGCCAAAGATCTCTTCATACTCGATTTCTTCTCACCAAAACTCAATTCAAGATTAACTCTTTTTGCGAAGAATAATCAACCATTTCATTTCGTATGAATGATCTCTTCATACTCGATTTCTTCTCACCAAAACTCTATTCAAGATTAACTCTTTTTGCGAAGACTAATCCATCATTTCATTTCATATGAAAGATCTCTTCATGCTCGAATCAGTGTGATGAGAGCTCTATCCGAGATTAACAATCATGTCGGCAAAAGCTTATCATTTCATTTCATATGAAAGATCCTTTCATACTTGAGCTCTCCTTAGAAGTGTTCAGTTCAAGATTATCGCTCATTTAGAAAAACCATCTAGTATTTGATAAAAAATGAAATACCTTTTGATACTTGATTTCTTGACATTAAATTTGCATTCAAGTTTGCGGCTGATTTGAAATGAAACCTGTCATTTAATATCACAGAATAAAATTTCTTGATACTTGAGTTCTTCTAACAAAGGTGCTATTCAAGTGTATATCTTAGTTTTACGAAAAAAGTGACACTCTGTTGCATATCAGAGATCGCTTGACACTTGAACTTTTCTAAAGAGGATTTTATTCAATATTAACGGTCATTTTGAAGAATAATGTATCATTTCATTTTATATCAAATACCTCTTGATACTGGAGCTCTTCTTAGAAGGGCTTTCTTCAACATTAATGGCCATTTCGAAGAGATATGTTTCATTTCATTTTATATCAAAATTCTGTTGACAGTTGAACTTTTCAAACAAAGGTGTTATTCAACTGTGCCACACATTTCAAAGCGCAACCATTCCTATAAATTCATAAGAAAGATCTTTTGATACTTGAGCTCGTTTGAGCAGCGTTCTGTTCAAGATGATCGCTCTCGCCGAAGAGAAATCTTTCCTTTACTTCTATGTTAAGGATTTCTTCATATTTGAGCTCTTCTTATAAGGGTTCTATTCAAGGTTATCTCTCACTTCTGAGAGAAATCCTTCATTTCATGCCATGTAACGCGTCTCTTGATACTTGAGTTCTTCTTACAAAGGTTCTGTTCAAGTTTATCGGTCATTTGGATGTGACGTTTATCATTTCACTTCATAAGAAAGACGACTTAATAGTTGTTTTGTTGACATTACGGTTCTGTTCTAGTTGATGGCCGATAGAAAGTGATATGTACCATTTCTATGTTTTTGTGGAGATTTTGTGATTTTTGGTTTGTCTTTATCAGGGCTTGATTCAGGTTTGCCACTGATTAGGAAGAAGAATCTCCCATTTGGCCTCGTATCGAAGATCTGCTGATAATTGACCACTTGTCACCAGTGTTCCATTCAAATTTGTTGCTCATATCGAAGTGAAATGTTTCACCACATTTCATGTGAATGATATCTCGATACGTGATCACTTGTCACTAGTGTTCCATTCAAATTTGTTGCTCATATCGAAGTGAAATGTTTCACCATATTTCATGTGAATGATGTCTCGATATGTGATCACTTGTCACTAGTGTTCCATTCAAATTTGTTGCTCATATCGAAGTGAAATGTTTCACCACATTTTATGTGAATGATGTCTCGATATGTGGTCACTTGTGATTAGGGCTCAATTCAAGTTAATTGCGCATGTCTGAGTGTAATCTAACAAACCGTTTTCTTAAGAACGACTTATTTATTAATGAATTGCTATGACTAAGGCTGGGTTCGAGTTTATTGCTCTTACGTAATTGAAATATCATTTCCTATCGAGAAGAGAAACTTGTGAAATGTTGAATCTCGTTATAAGTGCTCTGTTCAAAAGAATTGTATGCTAGACGTGAGTAGTGGTCGTGGCTTTAAATGGAAGGATTTATTCGATTGTGAACTGTCATAACAAAGCTTTCATTCGAATTTCGTTTTCAAAGCGTAGTGGCCAGTCTCGTCATCGTGAAAAATGGCCATTTTTTGATTAATGAATCGATGAAATAAGTGTTTCATTCAAATTTCAAGTATAATGCGTAAAGAACTATGGCAAGCTTCCAGTAAAACAAACACTTGAAAAAAGAACTACTTCAATCAATCTTCCATTCAGCTATGTCACTGAACCGAAACTAAACAATCTCACGGAATGAAACCAGGAGAATTAATCGAAAAATGACTGCTTAAAATTAGTTGTCTTTTCAAAAAAATCACAAACTTCCTTTTACGATGCTTAGTCTTATCGCTTCAATGAAGTTGTAGCGAAAAATGAACTTTCATCAGTAAATGTATGTTCCAGAATGTTATCGACTTCGCAGGAGTTCATTCGACCAGATTAAATCAGGATAAGTTGCTGAAAAGTGAACTCGTATAATTAGAGCTCGATTCGAATATATAAATGCCGTCATATTCATATGTGTGATCAGATTGCATGAAATTAGATATTTAAAATAGCGAATAGTTTCTATCAAAGTTTCATGTACCTGGATTGCTCATTTTGAGGAAAAATGAGTATTTCAGTAATATCCAGTAAGATAACTTGATTGATGAATTTTTCTAAGTAGGATTGCATTCGGATGAATGGCTAAGCTAGAATTGATATCTCACATCTTATTGTATAAACGAAGATCAGTTGGTATATGAATCGTTATTACAAGAATTTCGTTCATGCGTCTCACTCCGTCTCAAGCTAAAACGGTGCTTTAACTTCACCAGTTAAAATATTTTGGTAAACGAACTCTTAGAACAAGGAATCACTCCAAGAATTTTGCTCACATTTCTGTAACAGTCATCACTGAATTGCATCAGTAGACGCTTCTCTGTAAATGAATTGCTTTCACCATGTTTCCGTTCGATTTTACGGGTGATTTCATATCGCAATACATGACAAAATCATGTCAGGAATGATCTCTGGATAAGCGAACCGTTTGAACCATGGGTTCAGTCAAGTACACTCTCAGCGTCGTCCCAGAACCTATCACTAGATTAAATGATGATAGGTATCACTATCGTTGAACTGTCATGATTAAGGTTTAGTTCGAATTTGTTCTTCGTATCATCCACAAGTGTATATAACTGGATTAGATAAGCAAACTTTTTTTGAAAAATGAATTACAATAACCATGCCTTTGTTCAACGGTCTGTTTCTTTTCATAGCGAAATGCATCACTAGACAATAACAAAAATAGTCTCAGAATAAGTGAACGATTCCAATAACAGATCCAGTCGAGTATGACACAAATGCCTTCGTACAGTACATATTTTCATTGCATATTTAAAAGTCTCTCGATAAATGAATTGGTCGGATTACAGTTCTGTTCGAATCTATTCCTGAATTCGCTCAATTGTGTATCACGGGAAAGGATCTAGATGATCGCTCAAAAAAATGAATTTTTATAATTACAGCTAAATCCAAATAGATAAATGACTTAGTTTCATAGTAGACTCGTCAAGTATATTATCAAAAGTCTCTTGGGAATATGAACTGCGAGAATTAGACTGCCATCCCAACATTTTTCTCCCATTGCAGTAGCATATTGCATTTTATCGGTGTGTTAAGTATCTTCTCATAGTTGAACTATCTAAATTAAAATTCAATTCAATTATATCACTCCATTCGAAGCGACATATAGGTTATGATTGCATGAGTTCGTATCTGGTGACAATTGAAAAAGTTTAACAAGATTTTGATTCAAGTTCTTTAATGAGTTTAGAACGTATCATGACTGCTAGATTTCATCAGCAAATATTGCAAGGGGAATGAATATCAATTATAAAGGTTTCATTGAAAGATTTTGTTCACACTATGGTGACCCGTGGAAGCAATAAAATCATGAGCAACCACACAATAAATGAATCTGGTAAACCAGAATTTCGTTCAAGTTTTTCAATGCATTCGAAGCAAAGTCACTCGTTATATTATGAATGGAATGATTTTCCATAGATGAATTCCTACCATCAGTGCTCAAATCAAGAGAATCACTCACTTCTGAGTAAAGTGTGCAAATTATTTTACAACAGAAGCATGCCATAGTAATCGCACCATTATAACAATGTTTTTATCTGGAAATTGATCTCACAACATAGAAAAATCAGTCGCATGATTAAATTAGCAAAGATCAGTTGAAGAATGAATATTCCTCATTAGCATCATGTTCAAGTGCAGCATTGATGTCATAGTAGGACGCCTTATTTAGTCATATAAGAGAGCGTCTGGAAAAATGAATTACCTTAAGCAGCGTTCAATCCCAACGACGCGTTTAATTTCAAATAGCATGCGTCGCTTGATCAGCTTAATAGATATGTCTGGGATAATGAACTGACATAAGAAAGCTACTATGCAGTTGCTTTACTCATTTCTAAACCAAGTAAGCAGTTCCACCATATCAGCAAGTGTACTTGGTTAGATGAATTGTTATAACCATGGTTCGGCTTAAGTATACTACTCACTTCATAAGTAAATAAGCGTCTTAGCTTCATAAAACCAGATGTGTTAAAAAAAGAATTCTACTCAGTAGTGCTGCATTCAATGGCAGTAGTGATTTCATGTTGGAATGTAGCATTCGATCAAAATGAATGATATGTCACAGAAAACGAACTGCTATAACCAAGGCCTGATTCAAACGAAGTGTTGCCATTTAATAGACAAGTGCCATTTCATCAGATCGATGGATGAATCCTGAAAATTGAATTCGTTTAAGAACTGCGTCATGTGAGTATTTTACTCGCTTCTGAGCCGAGAAAGCTATTCCAATGTGCTAGCAACCATTTCTGGATATAGGAATTGTTGAAAGCATAACTTCATTTAATTACATCCTTCACTTCAGAAATAAATATTCAGATTTATTTCATAGTATAACATGTATTGACAATGGAATCGATACTACAAAGGTTACGTCGGAATATTTTTCTCACATCTTGACACTTATTGCACTTTATTGTAGCAAGCAAGGTTTATGGAAATAAAAATAATTGTCACAATGATTGCATTCAGCACTTGCATACATCCTTTGTCGAATGACATCGCTCGACGATACGAGGAATGATCTCCCAACAAGCGCATGTTTATAAGTATGGTGCGATACAAGGGTACGTATCAATAGGTAGCGAAATAATGTTTTTCGTGTCGTCAAGGTAGAACTCATGATAATCGAATTCTTAGAATTAATGTTTGATTTGCATGTTTGACTCGTTTGGTAGCGATGCATACTTCTGGATTAAGTTATCATACATTTCGAGATTCATGAATTGTTGTAAACAGAGCATCATTCATGTGTATTGCTTACTGCGTAACTTGGTTCACCATTGAATCATGGTACGAATAGCGTCTTGGTAAGTGAATATTCGTAATAAGGGCTCAGTCCTCGTATTTAGGTCACTTCGCAGTTGATTTTATCACTTAAATATACCAGACGAGATTCTTTGATAAATGGATTCCCAAAAGAAGGGTTGCATTCAGTAATAACGACGGAAAGGAAACACAATAGTTTTGGAGCTCTCTTTGCAAG
>OENT01002937.1:0-16296 GCA_900239685.1 Rotaria macrura
CGCCGCGCCGATAAAAAAAGAAAATTTGCCGCTGCCGCGCTGCGCCGCGACGCCTAAAAAGCGAAAGTTGCCGCTGCCGCGCCGCTACCGCTGCGACGGTAGCGGCGCGGCAGCGGTAGCGGCAGCGGCAGCACCGCTATGGACATATCTGACTCTTGCTTCCAAGTAGCTGTTTGCACATATAAAAAGCTGAATGACTAATCAGAAGACTGGACGAAATACATTTCCATGCTAATGATCGTGACACAATAAGTAACGATACACAAATGCGGCACATATAATTTTAGCACAGAGGAAAGAAAAGCAAAAGACAGAGTAGGAGTCAGATTGTGAAAATCATAGCAGGATAACTTGTGGGTTGAAAAAAATATCCTTCTCTGCAGTCTTCACTGTGTGTGTGGGTTTTTATAAGCTGAACATGAACACCCGCATCCGTCTTCAATGCATGAACTGTCTGATTCGAGTTCTAATATCAGTGAGGAGCTAAGTACCTATTACGACTTAGAAATCCAATGAAAACTCGAAACAATTCGGAAGCAGCAAAAGATAGAATAGGATATATTTTTGTACATTATACAAAGTCGAAGAGGGAGCCATCTACACTTAGTAAACAATAGGAAAATGCTCATTTCTTTACGACTTATAAATTAAAATAGGCATGCATCTCGGCACAGTAAAGAATCGAAAAAGACCTATTTCTTTATAATATAAGAAGTCGCATAGATAGCCGTCTTCTTGAGATGTGGCGTTTCCATTCGAATATTAATGAAGGGTCAGCAGTTTCCTATCAATTGCATCATCAATCAATGAGGCAATTATAAATGTGCTCTGCATCATGAAGGGGTAATTGGAGTCGATTTAGATTTAATTTTACTGCTCAAATCAGAAAAAATTATTATTGACTTTGAGGATATGTGTCTTCTTTCTCCTCCATCCGTTTTTGCCGAGGAAGTGGTCCCACAGGATTTCTGGAACATGAAAATTAGGTGATCAGGTTTTTTTAAACATCAAATACAATCGCTAAGATTTCAGTCATCCGAAAATCTTCGCAATAGATGTTTTAGCGATGGGAGACTTTAAAAGAAACATTTTAGGACTCTGTATTTCAACCAACCTGATTTTCGTTAAACATGGAAACTACCAATAGTTTTTCAAGATTCCAAGTATGATCATCTTGCGTATTCTACTCAACATCGCAATCAATCAACACGATATGAAAATTCTGAAAAATCATTCAATTAGAAGTATTTTTAACAGGCCAATCAAACTATAGATTCCACGATCAATATGATAGTCATCTCTGTGATAAGTATCAACATGATGTGCGTGAATGAAAGTTTTAAGGTGAAGTTTTTACGGCTCCCCCGCTGCATTACAGACATAAACGAGCGCAAAAAAATTATTTTTAATATTTGAAAAACTCATTCTGTCAAAAAACACTAAGTCAAAAAGCTTTGATATAAAATTTCGCATGGTCTTTTTGTATGCAAAAAAAATGTATGATTTTGTGCCCAAATTCGTCGACGTATTTAATAGACCATTGATCAATCCTTTAGATTTAACGCATAGATAAATCAGACGGAGTTCGGTAATTCATTCGATGATAATGATGATGATAAATTCTTATTGATAAAAACAATGCGAAAAAAAATTTAGAATTAAACGAATGGTAGCAAAGCGAATCGTAAAAGTCAGCGCCACTGAAAAATAGCACTACTTTACAAATTCTATTCGAAAAAAAGTACAAAATAAAAAAGCATCGTTTTCATGCCTATAGATTAATGACAATTATGTTTAGTTATACGCATTCTAGAAACCAGAAGAAACTGGTTCAATTAAAAAAAACTTGGAGAAAGCTTTTTGATACCTCTCTGATGATACTGACCACCATAAATAAGCGCAATTATATGCTTGATTGGTATTGTTCACCCGTTGTAAAATCGATTCCATACTTTATACCATACTTTATGAAAAAAGGAATTATCAGTAAATAACGTCTTCTTTTTTTGCGGAATATGTGAGTTCCATATTTCAGCTACAATTTAGCTGTGCTAACAAGCGTTTTTAAAGAGAGAACAGTTATACGTGTGACACTGTTGACTTTAGTTGATCCGGTCCTTTACCTAGAAGTAAATCAAGAGCAGAATTTCATGAAAATTTGTTTTTCCAAAAAGAACTGGTGATCAGATTCATTTCTTTCTAGATGCATTCGTAAATACTATCAGTTGATGGAGAAGAACTGGTGACCTGATGCTCTCCACGAACTGAAAATGTTGTTTAATCCTTTAAGAAAGAAGTGAATCTGATCACCAGATTCATTCTATCCCAGGAAGAGTATTACGATAGTCGTAAACGATTGTATACGGCGGCGTATGTGATCGTACACGGTCGTATACGTTGAGAGTTACAATCGTATATGACCGTATTTCGTCTTATTACTTGACGTTAGAATTACGACTGTGTGTCGTCGTGTCGTGCACGACAAAATATGACGTGTATACGAGCACTGTAAGTAATTATTCACTATCGCATAAATGTCGGTTGTTCCCAGGTGAATGAATCCGATACCGAATCCGATCGGATCCTATGATCCGATGAAATCTTATGGGAATCCGGGTTGTGGAAACAATAACGGATCCGACGGAAGAAACCTATTTTCTTATTTGTGTACGAATCAGCATTTAATCCCAATAGTGGAGGCCTGCTTTATCATACGATGAAATCCAATCGGATTCCAATAGTAGGATTCGATAAAATCCAATACTAGGGATCCGAATCTCGGATCGCAACCAGGAATCCGATGGGATTTCGTCGGATTAGAGAAATTCCGATAGAAAAATGGTCTTATCCGATCGGATGCCGGTCGGATCCAATGGTCGGAATGATTCTCCTGGGCTGCATAGTTTATGTAAACTATCGACAAATTCGAAAATCTCTAAATAAAAAAAATCCCTAAATAAAAATCCTAAATAAAATGGTATGATTTGAAAACACCGAAAGAGAAAATGTCGACATAAAAAATGTTGCAAGAATGCTTATTCAAGTTTTCATTACAAGCTTAAAATTTTATTATAGTTAATGAAAGAAATGCAGATCAATTGAGTAGAAAAATGTACTATGAAAATGCAATAAAATGATGAAGTTCACTTTGTTTTTGCCAACAATAATGATAAATGATACACTAATTGTTCGGCATTGATATCGTGATTGTCATACCGGCGATTCAGGGTACGAATTCGTTTTTCAATATCATTCTCAAATGTTGAACTTTATCGCCGTTGAGGGCCTGTATTTATTTGCATATACATATGTTGGAATCGATTTTCCTCAATAATTAGACATCTAATGAATGAGGAAATGTTTGAATACGCGCGTTCAATTCATCTATTTAATCTGTTATGGAATCCTAAGTGCATAACTGGGTATTTAGTGTTGAGAGAGAAACAACACGCATACCTTCGCAACTATTATTTGTACGCTGTTTGCAACCATAATAATTCCACATTTCCAATAGGACTTCATTCATCCAGTATTGATTAAAGTACGAAAATAATTGACGAAGTTCTTGTTCTGCTTCTGAATTAGATTCTGAACGTAGTTTGTAAAACGAAGTTTCGACTTAATTCAGTGACATTGATGCTAAAGACATCAATTTTCGACAGCAACTTCTTATTTCTTTATCGCTGGAATAAGCTGAGGCCAATCCTAAACTTTGTATGCGTTCGTAAATAGACTGGTTATAGTGAAAAATAGCATCCACTGTGAATCGTTCCAGGAAACTAACAGAAAAACAACTCAGATGTATAATTATAACTAATGCCGTTTACCTCAGTAGAAATCGCTGGTCTTTAACTGCTTTCAACGTCGGTTATTATTCGATCCGGCTTAAAAATTAGGTTCATTGATGTTGTGACATACTTTAATTCTTGGAAAGAAGTTTGATAGGTGACTTTTTTGCGATCAGGCAGTAAGCCAAAAACATAAGGAAAACCTACAATTGAAGGAAAAAAACTATGACTATTACACAGAATATGCATACGTACTGCAGTCGAATTTCATCGCATGAATTGTATATACCTGATCGAAAAAAGTAGGCGTAGCTGAGAAGGTACCATCCGTTAAGAAAGTGGAGCTATTGAATAATAATTCCAGTTATTGGGCTGCCAAAAAGTAACATTCGTTTTTTTTGACAAACCGAAATACCACAAAATAAAAATTTTGCACCACTTCGTACGGTTTGATATGTATATGGAATAGAAAATGTCGAAGATGTTGGAAGAGCATGTGGTTATTGTCGTCGTGCTTGATTCGAGCCAGGTACTCGAAGAAAACATATCGAAGACATTTTTGAAGTATTTTTAAATCAGGCTTTACCAATACGATGGACAAGTGGTACATTTGCAAGCACATCTAATGAAAAATCGGCATTGGAAAGCTCTTCGCAAAATATTTTCCGTATTGGTGTTGATTCATTAACGGCACGTTCTTTTAGAATGGTTCGAAATTTCTGTACTTGTAAATCTTCAGGTTCCAGAATATGATTATGTCCATCAGTTGACTTCAGAAAATTTTTAATGACATCTGTATGAACATATGGATTGTAATTTTTGGTTTTCCAAATCCAGTATATTTTGGAACATGTTCGTTTGTTGATTTTATAAGTGAAATCATCGTTCACCAACAAATCACAACTTGCATGGAAAGTAAGAAAATATATGCTATTTGTAGCGCTCGATATTGTAGAAGTGAAAAGTGAAAAAGTAAAAGTAGGAAAGTATGTGAATGGATACTTAAAGTAAAGCATAATATATAGACAAATTTCAAACAATAGCACGATTGTACTCTTTTTTTCTGTATCTAGTCGTCTTTCTAGAATGTACGTCGAACCAAGGTTTTACTGGATAAAGTGTTAACTAATCGATATAACTTTAGTAGATATAACAGTAAATAAGAAAGATCAATATTGTTTCATGATGATATCTGCGAAGTTTCGAAGATTTGTATGATCGACATTTTTTTCTAAGACATAAATTACTTCGACATTTATTTTTCTGTGGTTTTTGCGTCGACAGTTTATTCTTCGACATATCTTTTCTCGGCATTTTTTTCGACATTTTTTGTGTCGATATTTTCTCTCTCGTTCTTTTCATAGTAACTCAATAAAATAATCCCTAAATAAAATAATCCCTTAATAAAATAATCCCTAAATAAAAATCACTATTTGTTGACCACGAAAATGATCTTGTCTCATTATCCACAAATGTGGATTCGATTTAGGGAGTGATTTAGGGAACCACAATTTGTAGAAAATGGCACCCATTCGTTTTATATCTTGGCATTAATTGAAAAGATTCATGAGATTTCTATTTAAAGCCTTGTTTGCTGCCACATTAGTTAGGATATAAAATTGTCAGCCTAGAAAAAAAAATCTGAATGTGAGTATCAATTGAAAGTTTCCATATAAATTTAAGTTGTTACTATAGAAATTAACATTTATTGTCGTTAATTATCTTCTATCGGTAAGAATAATACATATTATTTTTCATTATGAAACATTAAAAATCATCATTTCTTGTTAAGTCTGGAATAAAACAAGAATCAAATCGCTTACAAAAGAACTGAATAGTAACGTGCCATCTCAAATCGATTTTTTTCTGCTTTTAAAAATTAACCCCACCGTGAAATTTACCGATTTTGTGGCTTATCTTTTTTCTTCCACCCAGGTGAATCAATCGGATAACGAATCCGATCGGATCCTACGATCCGATGAAATCCTGTGGGAATCTGGGTTTGGAAACAGTAACGGATCCGACGGGAGAGACCTATTTTCTTACCCGGGGCAAACAAGCAGATTTTAAGATCTGATAAGATTCTGCATTTGATTTTATATGATCGTGTAAGATCCGACAAAAAATCGTACGAAAATCTTAGTCTCTGAGATCTTGTATCAGATCGTACAATCAGATTCTTGACAGATCCTGCAAATTAGTAAGATCTTTCAAGAATCTTACTGAGCGATCTGATGCAAGATCTCAGAGACTATCATTTTTTGTCAGATTCTTATCAGATTTTGCCCATATTCCAAGATCTTGTATGTATTTCATACGATCTTGTGTCAGATTTTTCGACCTGTGTACTTGTGTACAAATTAGCATTTAATCCAAATAGTAGAGGCCTGTTTGATCATAAGATGAAATCCAATCGGATTCCGATAATAGGATTCGATAAAACCCAAAACTGAGGATCCGAATGTCGGATCACAACCAGGAATCTGATGGGATTTCGTCGGATTAGAGAAACTCTGGTAGAAACATGATCGGATCCAATTGTCAGAATGATACTCCTGGGTATTTATGGATTCTAAGTGAATTTTTTTTCATCCGATTGTCATTGTCTTTCATCATTCATCAAAGTATCGATGGTTGGATTCTCATGATTATACCCAAAGAAATATGAGTTACATTTATCTTCAAAAAGAATTAATTGTGTTTGGTGCACTTCTGCTATATCTAGACAACAATGATTACTTTATTTCTAGTAATATTATTATGCATATTTTAGTATTAAAAATTGGCAATAAAGCCCATCCATAACGAAGATATTATGAGTTCAAGCGATATTGCAGCAAATTTCAAAACGGCATTTCCGAATGATGCTCTAATAGTTCATACATATACAAGTGGCGGTGCTTGTCGTTACTTTGGGACAAAGTTGCTTTCTGTTGACTTGAAAGATGGCAAAACTTTAAAAATTTTCAAACTATCAAAGTCGTCAGGCGAAAACATAAACTCGGATAAAATTAAAGCCGATGCATTTCCCTTCGTTTATGACTCAAAAAACATAACTGATGATGAGAAACGCCGGGATATACTTTTAGAAAAACTAAAGATTATGTTTCCAAACCATTACGTCAACGTGTTTATTTTCAATGACAGCAATTGGACTCGTCACGCCAATAACACAAAAGGCAATGCCTACTTTGAAAAAGACTACGGATCTGAAGTTGATATCGTTTTAAGCTAAAAGAATTTTAGTGGACCTACTTTTCATATTCATCAATTCTTATTTGAAAAAGAATGCTGCGAAATTGTGGAAAAAGCAAAGATTGGCTCTATGATATCATCAGTATGATCAAGGATTCTTTTGGAATGCGAGTGTGGGATGCAGATGTGGATTGTAGAGTGAGGGTGGATGTCTTCTGTTTCACCAATCAATTTCCATGGTTAGAACCATGGCTTCTATGGATATGACAATCGTGATAAAATTCGATGTGTTCATATATAAAAAAAGCTTTCAAATCTCGGCATAATATAACCTTCAGGTTGCATTAAATATTATAGCCAAGTACCCCATTTTTACGACATAGCTATTTCAGTATGCTCCCACTCAAAAGTACATCACAAATATTTAAAACATACAACGTCACTCCACATGGAATTTCTCTATACATTCAACAAATATCCGTATCATAGTAATAACAGAAATTATGAATATTTGTCCATCAATAAATTGTGAACTGCTATTCAAAGTGAATAAGCGTCAGCTAGTTGAAAACTGTACCGAAGAAATGCATATCCATTAAAAAGTGAACATTGGTCTACCTGCAATACTCGTACGAATTCATACATTCTGTTTGCACTTCAATATATGACACTCTTATCGTTTTTTCTTGTAGATATATATCTTTCGCTCGAAGGAGTACTATCTGGAAAAGGATATGAAACTCATCAGTGAAATTAACATTGTGTTCTTCTCGATTGTTTTCATTCCCGTGCATTTTATTAGAATTGTTATTTTCAATTATATAGATTTTTACTTGACTCTTTGCTGAAAAGGTAAGCTTGAGAATAGCAGAATGAAGTTGTCTTTTCTTGAAGAGATATGTTGACCTGATTTTTAGTTCAAATAACTAAACTAAATCAAGAATTCTTTTACCGAAAAAAGAACAACGAAAAAAATTACAGTCTGTGAAACTAAAATTGAATAGAATACGAACATAAATGAATAGTGAAATGGTGATATAAAAACTAACTCTAGAGAACAATCCAAACATTTGATTGATAATTAATAATTACCGAGAGGTAAAATAGACTTTTTAAATGCTGAATTGATGACAATAGCAGCACACCCATACCAAGCGACGAATGCTGTTAAAATTCCAAAATATCCACCTATATTTACCATTATTGTTAAATTGGCAAGATTTCCAATAGTTAAAAATAAAAAGGTTACATTAAGTACTGCAAATAAAATCAATAGAAATTTCGATATTTTCGATGCAGCAACATTCATAATCAATGTGAAAATAAACCACGCTAAAAGAAAAAGACCCGTTGCTTTTTTAACATTTCCATATTGTTTTATCTGAGGTACTATAATATGAACATAACCAGCGAATGACATCCAAAAAGCTCCATAACTTGTAAATGCTGTGCCACCAAATGTATTATTTAATTTAAAATCCCATAAACCAGCAAAAATTTGAGCTAAACCACCATAGAATAAAGCAACTGGTAAAACGACAGGTTCCAATTTAATATCCATAAAAATTGAACCAGTGTTGAATACTGAGAGCATAAATGTTGTCAATGCGAATGCAGCAAGACCAAGAGCACCTGGATTAGCTTTTTCAGTTTGAGATCGATTCGAATTTGAAACATGTGATAGTAGTTCTTTGAATTGTTCATTTGATATTTGAACTGAAAAATTTGAATCTTTTATTGGAATCTAAAACAAACGTTAGTTTTGCTATTTATTTCTTCATAAATGAAACAAAAATCGATTGACACACCGACGTTGCTTCATTCTTTTGAGTAAGAAACGATTCCGTTTCTGGACAACTTGCAGCTTGTTTTGACATTAGACCAATTGTCAACGTAGTAGAAGAAAAAGACTAAAATTAAGATTAAAATTTTAATTACATTGAACTAATTGAATGAAAATTCTAAGGTTAAATTTATCTTTTATGAAAAATCTCCGCTTTTTTCTGTACTTTGATTTATTGCATAAAATCAATCGAAATAAAAAAACAGCTTTCATTCACCTTGGTTAGAGTAGAAATATATAATAAATGGGTACAGAAGATAAAAAAAGGCACTGACTGACCTTCGTGTCTATCATAAACAAGCATGATTCATAGATTCTTTACCAGATCGACAACACACTAATACACTACTCAGTGATTATTAACTAAAATACTTGTTTTTACAAATTCTTCGTTCCAATTGTTTCGCTTTGAATAAAAGTGAAATTATTTGATCTAATCAAATTTTTCTCCTTCATCTTTGTTCTGAAGATCAAATCATTTTCGATATTAGAATAGGTTGTTTGATCAGATTCTATCCTTCATATATCAGCGCAAACATTTCCTAGAAATATCCTAAACTTACAATTCGATACAGAATTATTTTTTCTAATAATAGGTATCATTTTACTTTTCTTGGTCTTCCAAAAGTTCAGATGGCGCCATTGTAATTGCATTTGATATTAATTCCCTAAACTGTAAAAGTTTCTTCTGTTCTGTCGCTGACGCACAATTGCGAGACGGGTACACATTCGGTTCGACAGACAGTAACCTCGCCACATTTCTAGATTAAATAAGAAGAAACAGAACAAAATTTATTGGCTGATTTTTCGTATGCAGAAGCCTGGAAAAGCGAGAGATGGCATGTATTTCAAAATAAATAAGGGTGTAGGTATAGCTATATACACCAGGGCGTAGTTTTCGGTTCTTGATACTGAAACATCCAACATTATAAATTTATTCTTCTAAATGTTGTTTTTTATTGTAGATAATGTCTCTGACTAATAATTTTGTTCGAATTCTTTCATTAGCGTTTCTTTTTCTAGAAAAGATAAACTGTAGCAGTTCTTTCACATGATCTGTCTCATTAAAATTGGAATAACTATTATGTCTCGTTTTGCCAGGCTCCTTCATATGAAAAAAATCAGTCGTAAAATTTGATTTTTTTCTCTTATTCAGCGGAGCGATACGTTAAGGGTTGTTATTGATTTGAATACGTATTCTCTGATGATTACAGTCTAGATAATAATGATAAGAAGAAAGCAAAGGAAAAATGTGTATGATGAAGGCCAGACAGATTAGTTTTTTATCTTTTCTTTTTAGAAAGAGCGATTCTTTTACATTGGAAGAAAGAATAGGTAATTTTTCTCTTGTTCTTACGTCTATAAGATAATGTGAGTAGTAATTTGATTAAACAAGGTCAATTTATAGATAAATGTTGTATCTTGTGTCTTTATATTATTTATTTTTATTAATCTTACGACAGGAGTAAAATATTTCTCTTCGAATATTTATGTTCTATTTCAATCGAATTTATTTTGATTTCAATCATTTGGTTTTAGTTCAACTAAAATAGTCGAATATATTATAAACGATTGCATTTTATGAAAAAGTTTCTAAGAAAAATTCTAAATCACTGTTATGTTATAGTATTATAATAGTTTCAATATTTTAATGTTTGACTTTAATAGGAGATTATAAAAAATATTCCACATAAAAGAGAAAAACGTTTGTCTTCTAATATTTGATTGAACTGATTTATAAATGAAACTCTACTATAACTTGTATCTAGTTCATCTCGATTAAATAAAATTTATCTAGAGTATTCAATAATGAGAAATCCATTAAATATGAATTTTTAACATTCAATTATTATAGAAAATAAAAATATAATGTGTTAATTATTCGTCAATTTTTTTTAAATGTCTTTGCAAATTACTTGAACAGATTAAAATATATTCGAAAAAATATGGATGGTCAATATCAAATGAGTATTTATTAAATAAAGAAATATAATTTGTGTCGAAAACATAATATTGTTTTAAAAAGCAAATAAATACAAAAAAATCTTATTCTATGCTAAATTCTGCAAAGGTGTTAGCTTGTTCCTACTGTTGCTTAGTCAGTCCATATCGAGTATGATCAAAAGGAATTCATAAAATTATTACGAGTGAAATTGTTCAGATGTGTTTTATGTTGTTAGTAGAAGCTTTGTTGCTGCTTTTGGGTACGATGTTTTTGTGTTGAAGGTGGAAATTCATTTTAAATAGAACGGGACTTACTATGGGAGTATCTTGTGTATACGGCAAGATCAATAGTTTACGTGAGTGACAATCACTCAGTTATTGCGATATCAAAGGCAGGCATATTTCCATGCTTGCTAATGGTGTTTTGCTTTTTTCAAACAAGACTAAAGTGACTATATACGTTCTATCTTTATCAGAGAGAGGGTTTTGAGAGGTAGTCCAGTGTGTACGTGCTTATCTAGCAGCTATAATTACGCTCTTCTTAATTTTAAGGATCTGAGCGCACGACTTCAATCGTATAACTGTTGTATACATATTCCCCATCGCTGTTTGTATTGATTCTTCACAAATTCTTTTCGAACTATGGATTCATACATGAAGCAACTATGCATCATTTTTTTTGTGCTAAATCTAGCAATGTCACTAGCGTTCTTCAAATCACTATTGAATTTTGTCTGATACTTTAACTTTTTGATTTTAGACAAATTTTCATCAGTTGCCTATGCTTTTCCGTCTGTTTATGAAGTTTGATGTATGTGAAATTTGAGGGCTTGATTCACGAGGCTCTGATAGAAGAATTTTCTTTGAGAGATCTATAATTTCAGTATTCCGAGAATACCGGTTAGACTAGTAGTTAAATTCACATCAAGGGAATTATGAAGTAGCTATAATCCTCGTAAATGAGAGGATGTAATAGTTACTTACATAGATAGACGGTCGAGAATGGAGTTACACGGTCAGCGTTTGCATGCCATTTCATATTATGAACTGAAGACATTAAAGAGTTTTAGTTTTTGTCAAAAATCGGGAGAGGAACGACAGCAGTGTACGAACGATGCTACCAATTAGCAAATACGCGATAGACCTGGTACCAAATAATGGGTTATTTTGAAAAAAAAATAATGAAGCTCTGAATGGATCTTAAAAGCAAATCTTACTCTGTTGTCTAGATAAAGTAATGTTATCAAATTCTATGGCATGGATGTGAAAGAAAACTTATAACATACGTTAATAAATGTAGCACTAAAAAGATGGACAGTGATTGGCAATCATAGAGTGTGACATGATCGTATTCTCGCATTGAATAGAAAATATAGAATGAGGAAAAAAAAAGAAAAATATCTAATTAATTTTCGATATGACTATTGAATCTAACAAAAATTGGTATTTTCTTACTGAACTTGTACTAGTGGTGAATCGTTTTGGATACAGATCCAGCTATCAAGTTTATCGAGTTTGTCATTTATGTACGGATCAAAAGAGGTTCTTTTTCTGCACAAAATTTCCGTAAAAGAAACTATTTGTTTAGTGTGTACTAAGTTATCCCAGCTCGTTGAATTAATCGAAAAATGATATCGTAGGAAACTGATGAGACTATGTTTCGAAATGAGAGGATGTAAGTATGGAATAAAGATGTTAATATGCTGATAACTATGTATGTTGTTTTTCATGAATGAGCATCATCGAATGCTAGTTTCTTGATACCATTACTCAGTGCCGCCTTTCGAATCCATATCATCGCTTCCTTATCCGTATGTTGAAATTGTTTCACTTTTCACTAACACCGATTTGAGTGTACTGCGTTCTTTTTGAATGAAACCAAGCTTTGATTATGTGATTATCGAGTAATTCGATAGTCGAAATCGAATTAAAGTGTCACTGATTCTACTTTTGTAAGCAATATTTTTCTCTCTATCCTCCAATCTATTTTTAATTACGCGAGGGCAAAAAATAAAAATATAATTTTTGCTTAGCATTATCTTTTCCAATGAAAAGTTGGACTTTTCTTCCAGCATTTGTATTGCATTATTTAAGTGCATTGTTCTTTTCATGAAATGATTCATTTTACTTACGATTAAAAAAGCTAAGTGGTTCGTTTGCTATCTTTAGATATTATTCAGTTCTTTTGAAAAGTTTAAATAAGTTTCGTGCAATCTTTAAATTTTCTCTATTGATTATGCAATCATAAAATATTCAAAATATGTTGTTAAGTCTATTGTTCTTTCTGGTGTATCTATTGTTTTACTTTATCGCAAATATATTCAAATGAGTTAGTATTGAAATAAAGTAAAATCATGCGACTTTAGTCCTTTTATTTCTTTCGATGCATCATTCATCGCCGTTTTGTTTTCTTTCTTTCTGTGCCTCTCAGCAGAAATGCAAAAGAAAAAAGGAGAAGAACGACGAAGAGTCGCGTAATAAAATCATGAGATGAAAGTGTGTACTTTTAAAATATTTGATAAGAGAAAAGGTAAATTTGAAATAGACTATGAGCGACTGTAATCACCTATCAAGTGGGGACATCCTGCAGAGGTGAACCGTTTGGGTTTCACACTTATCTATTCACTGATTGAAAAAAGTAACACTTTATATATTGGCTGATTTGTTTTTAGAAAAAAACATGACTGATCACGAAGAAGAAAACAAGACAGAAGTTGACCTTATAAATCCATGGAAAGAAAGTGATTATTTAGAAAAATGGAATGCAAATGCTTATTTAACTTCGTTCTATCAAAAAATCAACGGTGAGTGGTTGCCTGTTATACATCCTTTTTTATCAACTGTAATTGAAATTTTAAAAACGAAACTAAATAAAAAACAACGAACAGTATTAGAATTTGGTGGTGGGCCGTGTCTCGGAGTATCTCTTGTATTAGCTGAATATTTTGATAAAATATGGTTTTGTGATTTCGCTCCTTCGAATTTAAAATCGATTCAAGACTGGTTAGATGAAAAATCCGATGCTTTCAACTGGAAACCTTTTTTCAATTATGTATTAGATATTAAGCAAGGTCATCATCAAAATGAATCTGAATACGAGACTGAGCTTCGTTCAGCACTTACAAATGGAAAAATATTTCGATGTGATGTTCATGGACGAGATTCTTTGTTTATCGATTGCCCTAATGATCAACAAAAATTTCAAATGATTTATTCCGGTTTTTGCCTTGAAAGTGCTTGTTCATCATATAAGATACTAAAGCGAACAATTTCTCGTTTTAGTGACTTATTAGAGTCAGGTGGAATCTTATTGATTTGTTCATTTAAAAATTCGACCTCGTATACATTCAATGGTGATACGTTTACTGATTTACCTTTAAATCAAGAGACGATACGAAACGCTTTTTTTGAAACTGGCCATCTAACTGAGCCCATATGCATCGCTTATGATTCTCCACCTGATCCAACTCTTGGCATTACTAATGATGGAATCATGATTAATTATGGATTTAAACTATAAAAAACAAAAAGCATCGGTTCATTAATTATATTCTTTTCTTTATCTTGAGACAATTATCAAAACACATTTTAGATTTAGATTTCTAAAAAATACGTACAGGATACAAATCTATTGATCAATATACCTCTTCTCAAACCTGTCAGAGTGTAACTGTTAATCTAGCTCCTCATGCAAGTAAATCAAGAATTGCATTCACACTATATACGTATAACTCCGACAATGAGTTGCAGTCGATTGTCGTTTATAATCCAAAGTTTTCATACAGGCAGATTTCTGACAGATTGATTCGTGCATATTAACATGATATCACCTATGGAGCTTTCTAGATCTTGGTTGCTATTATCTATCTTGAACACTCATTGATATGGGTGTAGTTCTTCTCTTCTCGTAAATCTACATCCTCCTGCCCCACTGCTCTTATTTGTAAGCTGCTGTAAAATGTTAAATTTTAAACTTTAACCATATTTATTATCTTTATTATTGATGATCTCATAAGATTGGCATTTAAATCACAGATGTCACTCATACTCTCAACATGTGCTTTAGCAAGTTTAATTGTGAAAATTCAGTCCTTTTATCTATGTGTTAAGCTCTTCACCTCATCTAATTCGAAGAACCATGAATAAGTTATACAAGATCTTATCAATAAACCGATTTCGTCAGACTCCTTCTGTTGGATCTTACGAAATCGTGCTTATATCTTATCGGAAGATTCAATACCTGCCTTCCTCTAAGCTGCTTTTTTGAATCTTGTAAGATTTTATATGATCCTGTGTAATTGCCATTCTTGCTTTTCCCTCATCTGCAAGTAGTTTTTATAACAATATTTTTTCATATAAATAAATTTAGAAGAGGATAAATATGTCCTTTTAGAATTTAAATTACTTTTTTTCAATACTCTGATATGATAAAACCAAATTAGTTGCTTTTCTTTAAGTGGTATTCCATTAATTTCACCAAGGGGGGAAAAGCGTGACTCCTCGAGTGCATGCTCCAACTTGACTCCACCTTGACTCCAACTTGACTCCACCCTGACTCCACCCTGACTCCACCCTGACTCCACCCTGACTCCACCCTGACTTCAACTTGACTCCACATTGACTCCACTTTGACTCCACTTTGACTCCACCCTGAGTTCATCCTGACTCCACCGAGCTGAACTAGACTCACTTGTAGTTAACTTTAATTCAGCTGTACTACAGTTTCGTTCAATTGCTAGCACATCTTCGAAGAGAAAATTTAAAAACTCGGCGGTTCAACGTGCTCTAAAGTACTGCCACAATATGCTCGAGCTATCTACAAGAATTATGCACCTATTTCAAGACTAATTTTGACTTTTGCTGAATTCTATCCACAGGATTTCTATCTTTTTAAGTCTAACTGAGAATAAAGCTTAGAAATTTCCTTGTTGTTCAACTATCCTCAAATTTTTAGTGTCGTCATGTACTTAGCCCTTGTTTCATTTCAGATTGCTATCGACTTGACCTCTGCCAACGTTTCGAAACACAAGTTGATAATCGAGTGTTAATGACCCAAGAGTTCTCAAATACATATATGATCTTGATATGGTCTAGTTGTATACTATAAGAAAATTCTCATTTCACAGAATATTTTTTCTCTGAAGACGATTTCCTCTTAATTCCAGTTTCATCGAAAGAACTTTTCGGTTATTTTAATGACACAAACCATCCTCTGCACCACATTTGCATTCAATGTAGCCCCATTACAGACGAAAAATTCTTTCAGTGACGTTGTAACCCTAGGGAAATCGTCCTAGATGGAAAAATGCTCGCCGAAAATGAAAATCAATTAACTGTTTTCTTTCGTCACGATATTTCTGTTAGCTTCCTTGGGTAGAGGATATGGGTTTCCAATATGTTTTAGAAGTCCTGAATGCATTGCGAATTGCAAACGATAATTTTTTAAGAGAAGTCATTTTTGAAAGTTTTTAATATTGCCTACTGATTGGTTATTCGCATCAATAAAAAAAAGGTCACGCTTGAAAA